>PVJS01010597.1:0-47664 GCA_004027185.1 Glis glis | reverse complement strand
AAATAAATAAATAAATAAATAAATAAAATTGATGAATCATATGTAAGACTAAGAAGGGCCTTCTTTGAAAGGCTGGACCACAGCCTCTCTGGATGGCTGGGTCCCAGCTGCCACGAGGCACAGCCCACCCCTCCCACGGACTCACAGGCCACAGGCCACGGATGGCTTTGAGTGACTCCACACCTTCATTTTCCTCCCCCCCCACCCCGGTGCATCTCTAGGGCTGGCTTTGTTGCATCTTTGCCCCCTCACACAGGGGATCGTCAATTTGAAAATAAATCAGAGGAGCACAAACTTTGGAACCAAAGACCCAAGTACCAGTGTCAGTTGGGCGGGTTTCCGGCAGGCGACCTTTGCCCTCCTGCATCCCGCCTTCCCCTCCGTTAAATGGAGGAGACAAAGGATGGTGATGTGGAAAGCTCCCTCCAAGCACGGGGTGCACAGGTGGCACCCCAGACCTAAATGGCAGAAGTATCTCTCAGTGCCTCTGGTTCCAGAAATGACCACGTAAGACAAAATTCACTCATTCTTACGCAGCTACAGTTATTGTTTACAAAAACAAACGAGGACACATGGGTAGGTTTGAGTTTACAGAACTTAAGAGCAAATGGCTTAAAGTAAAAGGAAGCCAAATATAAGCAATAACAACAAAAAAAAACAGGCATTTTGGCTACCATGCCATATACATCTTGCTAAAATCTGCATATTATGTCCATTGGTGCACTAAAAACTAACAGGGCATCTGGGAGAACTAGGGTTGGGCCAGACCCTAAACACCATGGACCTTTGCAGTCAGAGCATCAGCGAAAACCACTTAACATCCTAATAAAATGAAACACGCCCCTGCGCATCCGCAGTGGCATTTACTCAGCCTCATGCCAATCTGCTGTGGCCTCAAAGCTGATGGAGACACACGGCAGCCTGGTGGGCAGCGGGCGCGAACAAGCCGTGCGAAGAAGATAGCAAATCTTTATAATAACTTTTTAAAATATTCAGTAAAGCTATTAGCACAAATGTCAAGCTATCCTGAGTTTATCCTCTTTTTACTTTGGGTATGTGTTACCCATGGTATTATGTGAGCCTGTGCGTGTGTGGCATTTATATAAAAATATTCACACACTCGATCCTCAGGGCAGTGCTGACGGTTTTATTTATTTATGACGGTTCTGGGAATGGGACCCAGGGCTTCGCGTGTGCTGGGCAGGCGCTCTACCCCTGAGCTTCACCCCCAGCCCGCATGATTTTTTAATTGTTCAAGGTCAGGATCCAAATGTGCCTGAGGCAGCAGCCTGCCCCCCCCATGGTGGGGAGTCCCTAGCGAAGGTCCAAAGGTCCGAAGGTCCGAGGACAGCTGGAGTCCCATGGTTTGGAGACAGCACGTGAAGCAGACGTGGAAGAGGAGGGCGCCTGGGCTTTATTTTTCTCCTGTAGAAAGACACAGGGAAGCTAAAGCAAAGGCAGACGCGCCTGCACCCCGCGTGACTTCAGCTCGAGGGGGGCTCTTTCTAGATCGCTCCGCGTCTGCGAGGAGACTGAGTGCAGGGGCTGCGGGTGGCTCGGCCCTCTGCGCCCGCCCTGGCCCTCTGGCTGCAGAAGGAGAAACAACTTTTCTGGCCATGGACAGCTCTGTTGGAGGGAAGGGTGGGATCTGGGGTTCAGTGAGTAAGAGGAGACGCCCCACTTGTTTCCCTGGTTTAAAAATGTGACTGTCTTCAAGAGCGAGCCAGGGAACAGATGACATAAAGAGACTGCTCAGGCGACATTATTTCTTTACCAATTATTCCTTTAAGGCTTTCCGTGCCTCAGGCGTTGTTCGAAGCACTTCTAAAAACAGTTACTCTTTGCAGCCTTAAGGGCTGGGTACTGTTCTCAGTCCATGTGACAGATGAGGAGCTGGAGTTCAGAGAGGTGGTATCGCTTGCCTGGAATCACACGGCACCAGGGTTCCCACGGGCACTCGGCGCCTGTCTGTGCCCCCGGCCTGGGCTCTGTGTCCTCGCTGGAGACCGGAGGTGGGGACATGCCTCCCGTACCTGCAGGGACGAGCCAAAGCAGGTGGGCTGCCTCCACATGGAGTCCTCCTACATTTTGTCTAGTAGGGATTCCCATTCCTTTCTGAGTTTTTTTCTTTGTGGTTTCAAAACAGACTTTTCTAAAAATACTATTTTATATGTAATATTCCAAGAATGATTTTCTTATTCTGTCGTCCATTCTTGGAGCACTAGTTCCGCGGCAGTCCTCCTGTGCCGGGTGTCTATAGACATTCTAATCATTGAATTAAACTTGCAAGGAAGAGATTTGCACCCATTTCATGGAAGAGAAGTAAAAACCAAGTAGTTCGTCCTGCAGCTAACGAAAGGCAGCACACACACCCGGCCTGGGACTAGCTCTTCTTGTTCTAGAAGTATAAGCAGGTCACCCTGAGCCCTACCAAGCGGGGCAGTCATTTCATCCAGTACCTCAGGGTGCTCGGTGTGCCAGGGATACGGCTGTGTGTCCCGGTCGGCCCAGGACAATACCAGTCTGTGTCGCAGCGCTGCCTTTGGCTCTCAGAAGCACCCCACGGGGACCACAGGTTCTGCAGTCCCTCCCGGCCTGCCCTGCTCGGGCCGGGGGCCATGTGGTTTCCAGGCGACGGTGCGCACGGCGTCAGCCCGCAGGCTCGGGTCGCTTTTGATCCGGCGCAGTTTTGAAGTTTTATCTTCTGCTGGCCTTCATTAAGCCCTCAGTAGGCCCCCTCCGCGTAGTAAACGTGGCATGGTTCTTGGTATTCAGGTTAACAAATTAGCCCAATTAGATGGGTAAATTAGTCATTCTAACTTTCTGAAGTCCCGCTGGAAGAGCTTTGCGAAATAGCATTTATAGTTTTCTAACAAGCAATTTAAAGGACACCAGCATGTGGCATTTGTTTAACAGTAAAATGTCTTAAACAATGGCCTACTTAGAAACAGATTTCGAGATCTGCTCTAGGACTGGGAAGGCTGTGGCCAAGACCCCCCTGTATTGTGTGGTGCAGGCATTTCCAAGCCAGATAATTTGGGGGACTACAGTCTAGTATAGCAGGGTTGGCTGAAACCCACATTTAATTTGAAAGCCTCATTTTTACCAGAATATTTTTGCCCCCACCCCCACCCCCACCCGAGAGTTTCTAGCAGGCTCTAGAACAGACTGAATTCCATCTGAATGGTGAATGGTGAAGAACCAGTAACTCAGAGGAAGTCGAGAGGGAGGGCCCCTCAGGGGAGACTCAAGGGTTGGTGGCGGGCTGGTGGCGGGCTGGTGGCAGGCTGGTGGCAGGCTGGTGGCGTTAGGGGCTGGGCAGCAATGTGGGAAAGAGTGGCATCCCTTAATAGTGCGTTAAGAATTTATAAGATTTTGATTCGGTGAGGCTCCATTTCCTTGTGTACAAATGTGACAGTAATCCCCACCTCCTAGGGTTACTGGAGGATTAAATAAGATAATGCATACAACGGGCCTGAAACGTAATAGGCACTCAATAAACGTGACGTCCCTTCCTTCCTTCCTGGACCCTTTCAACTTTCAGCCTCAGATGCCAGCATCCCTGTTCCTGGCTCAATTGCTCTTCAAACAATCTTATTAATGCCTATTAAAAGGAAACCCAATAAAAGTGCCAATATTTGGTGTTGAAATAATTGATGTAGCAGAGTGAGCCATGCAGCACCCCGGCAGGCCCCTGGTGCAATTTAGCCTCACACCTGGGGGATGAATTTCACAACTGTAATTGCTGCCATATAATTCTTATTAATGTTGTGCTATAATTCCTATTTATTCCACGGGGCTTGTAAATGCATTAGGACTTGTCAACATATTATTTTACACTGTTTATGATCTGTAGAATTATGTCCTTCAGGGTTGTATTGTGCTTTTGCGCAAGATAAATGGCATCGGGCCTCATTAAAAATGCAGCAAAAAGCGGCTGCTTGAAGTGGTTCTCCACCCCTGCTGTCCCGGACAGAAGTAGATTCTTAATTCTTTTTTTTTTTTTTTTGGTGGTACTTGGGATTGAACCCAGGAACGTTCTGCCTCTGAACCACACCCCTAGCACTATTTTATTTTCATTTTGAAACAGGGTCTAAGTTGCTGGGGGCCTCACTTAATTGCTGAGGATGGTCTCAAACTTGTGATCCTCCTGTCTCAGCCTCCCAAGTACTGGGATTGCAGGTGTGCACCACCACACCCAGCTGTAGATACTTAATTCTAAAGTAGGTTCTTAATTCCTAGCAGAGCCCTCCACCTTTTGGAGTATAAGAGCATCCCCTCTTGCTGTCGGAGCTGGCCGATGCCAGCGTGTTATAGCTGAAAGGTAGATGCGCTGTGTGTGTGTGGAATTGTTTTTTCGGACCTGCATTCTACTGCGGCAGTTTACCCTCAGAGCGCCTGAGCTCCCCGTCCACCTTGCTCCCTGGCTTGGAGTAACCCCCTTTCAGTTCTAAAGGAGCCTTGTAATTTTTTTAGCAGCTCACATCTATAAAGCAAGCGGTCTGAAATATATTCCCACTAAAGTGTAAATACCTAAAAAGTACAAAATATAACACCCGCTCCCCGAGCAGGCCGGTTGCATGTACTAGGCTTGGGAAGCATGACTGAGGGACAGTCCGCCACGGGTGTGTGGCGTGTGTGGGTGTGAGGGACAGGTCCTAGCTCGCGTGTGTTGGGAGGGTCCGTCCCAGGCCTTTGCAGCCGCAGGCTGCTTGCTGGAGAGTTGAAGTTCTTGCTCAGCTGTTCCTGGCCGTCCATTGCTGGGCAGCGTCTACCCTGCTCTCCTCCTCCCAGGGCTGTGCCGGGAATGACCGCCGTTCCTCGGGCGCCCTCTCCACAGGCGATCCCCACCACCGGCCTGGGGCAGCTCGGGCGACCCTGCGAGAAGGGGCCCCTCCTGATTGTGCTTCTGGTCTGCTCCCGCAGGCAGCGAGTATGACGAGGAGGAGGTGGACTATGAGGAGTCGGACAGCGACGAGTCCTGGACCACAGAGAGCGCCATCAGCTCGGAAGCGATCCTCAGCTCCATGTGCATGAACGGCGGGGAAGAGAAGCCCTTCGCCTGCCCGGTTCCTGGATGTAAAAAGAGATACAAGGTAAGAGGCGCCTGAGGGAGGGCAGGTCTGGGGAAGAGGGCCGCCCCTTCTCATTCTGAGGGGCACAGGGGCCAGGGAGAGATGCAGCTCATGGGGGTGCCTCAGGTGAACGCTGGACAGGCACTCAGGGTGTCCGGTGGGGCTGTCCCTTCGGTGACTGTGGAAGCCGGAGGGCAAAGAGTTCTGTAGAAGGAGCTTGTCGTTGGTATTGTTTCAATTCTTGTCATATTGGAGGCCTGTCCGGATGTCCCATGTGGAGCCTGGAGGTGTAGCTCAGTGGTAGGGCCCGTGCTGAGCGTGCCCCAAGCACCACACACACACACACACACACACACACACACACACACACACGAGTATATCGAGGGTGGCAGCCTAGTTATTTGCCAAACACCTTCCCCAGCGGATGGCCCTCCAGATGGCTCGCAAAAGCACACTTTGAAGTCGACAAAGCCCCAGACGTGAGCCGATTGGTAAAGATGGTGGGGTGCTCACCTTCCGCCCGAGGCAGTTCCTGCTCCCACTCACTACCAGCACAAAAGTGGATAAAGAGAAAAGAGTGCTTTATTATTTTTTTCTCACCAACCCACCCACTTCAGCTGGAGCCTCCCTCCATTCACCAGTCCTTGGGGGCCTGACTCCGGGCCTCACAGGCACCTGGGGGTGCTAAGTTTTCTATCATGAAAATTCCTAGGAACAAAATAGTGTGAAATATGCACAATATTCCAGTGTAGGTCTAGAAGGCATTTTTTAAAATATACTTTTATTGGTGCATTGTAATCACACATCATAATGAAGTTCAGAGTGAACAGGGACATACATGCACACAGCACTTGGTGAGTTTTACCCCAGATCCCACCCTACTCCCTCCCCTTCCCTATACACCATATTGGTACTGTCATTGATGATCTTGTATATGTATAAAATGTCATCAAGTCTCCCTCCCCTCATCTCCTTCTCCTGAACCCCCTCCATTGCTCCACTGGGGTTTTTCCTCCTTTATCTGGAGTCCCTCTTGCATCCCAGTTTCTCCCAAACTTCCACATAAGAGAGCATACGGGTGACCCTTTACTTTCTGTGACTGGCTAATCTCACTTAGCGTAATATTCCTAGAAGGCATTTTAAAAAACAAAACTGCAAACTGACCCACACGGTGTTAGCAGCTTTTTAAAATCCAACTGTGAGAAAATCAGAAACACACCCAGTGTGCGATGACACGCTAATTTACTATGGCTCAGGCTATTTTGTAGAAGGCTTGCAAACTGCGTGACAGCATGAGCACTTCTTACGCGGCTCCTTCTTACATGTCTCTCAACACCGTGAACATACCAATTCCAGTACTTCTTTTTGTGTGTGTGTGTGGTACCGGGGATTGAACCCAGGGGCGTTTTACCTCCGAGCTACACCCCCGGCCCTGTTTTTTATACTTTATTTTGAAACCGGGTCTCACGAAGTTGCAGAGGCCTCACTGAGTAGCTGAGGCTGGCCGCGAACCCGGATCCTCCGGTCTCCACCTCCCAAGTACTGGGATTACAAGCGTGCGCCTCCACGCCCGGCTTTCTTTTTGTATTTCATAAGCTAGAGAAGGCGTGGTTGTACCCTGCCTGGTCTGGATGTCTCGTGCAAGCTATTCCTCCTCACACTGATATCTCGGCCTCTCTCCGGTGCCCTAACATTATTTAAGTGATGTTTTGCACATGGGCCATGTTGAAAGAGGAAACAAAGTAATGACTTGCATTGAGGCTGACCCAAAAAAACAACAAAAAAAAAACAAACTTTTTTCTGGTCCAAGGAGGTGAGACATTCTCTTTCTTTGTCACCTCTAAATTCTTTTCTGTTCACACCCTCCATCCTTACCCCCATCATTTCTGTTTTATTATTCTTTTGCTTTTATTTTTCTTGGGTTTCCAGCAATTTCCTTCTGGATTCCTCTGGATTGATGGGGGTTTGAGTGTGCTACCTTTAAATTCAAGAGAAGATTTTGTGATCCTCAGGCCACATGGGCTGCCGGCTTTTGTAGCACTGACAGAGGGCGTGGGTGATGAGTGGGGATTTCCACGGGGGAAGCGTGAGTTTCTTTTTCTGGGCCAAAATGCCAAGTAATGATACACAGGGTGAAAACAAACATGTGAATTCCCACCCCAACCAAACTCATAGCAGCAGCAGCATCGTAATCCTTAAAGCTTCAATTGTACGCGCTGGCTGCCCAGCAGTGCCATTCTCTAATATAAGGGTGATTCCATCGTACATGCCACATGGCCGTTGGCATTGGTCTCTCGAGGTGAGTGGTAATGAGCTGGTGTGCTGTGGGGTCAGGCGGAATCCTAAAGTGCCGCCATCTTGCTTCTCGTTCCCCGCCCCTTGGCAGGGAGTCTGACTAGTCAGTCTCTTGGGCACAGAGTCAGGGTCAGCTCTCCTCGCTTCAGTGCCATTTACTCAGTTGAGAGAAAACGAGGTTTGTAACTTCCCAGACCTCGTAGTGAGTGGGAAATAAGATAGGGACCAGGCAGGAGGTCAGTCTCTGTGTCCCCCCATGTTAATTCCTTTGCCTAGGATGTGGGGGGCTGAAGATACCTTTTCCTCAACCTCTGAAAGTTTTTAGTTCTAACAGATCCCTGTAACAAAAGACAGGCTCATAAGAGAGCAGCACACAGGAGGTGATTTAACATGCATGTTTCACATGTGCATGGGGCACACCAATGGGATGAGTAGTTAGTTGAGTTCTAGCTCATGCAGCTTCAACGGGGAACAGGGAATTTCTATAGTGACATGTCTCTGAGGGGGCAGCAACTTGTGGGGTGACAGTAAGTGGCCAATAAAAACCAGTTAGTAAAATGCTTGTTAGTATAGACTCTACCATCTCCAGGCCAGTAAGGTTCTGGAGTTGTCTGCAGCGCTTAACCTTGGTTCTCCTCGGAAGAGCGAAGGTGGAGTAGCTTTCGTCTTTGTAAACACACGCCTTCCTTCACCGCGCCGCGCCATGCCGTGCCTCCAGCTCAGCAGCCTCGTGGCAGAGGCAGGGTTTGGGGGTGGCATCTTCGGGCCCCCCCACCTTCCTCTCACTCTAACTGCCCCTTTCTCAAAGCATGGCCCAGTTGCCGTTTTCTTGGGGACCGTTGCCACTCCACTAGACTGTCCACCAAGGCGTGCACTCTGCTGCTCGCGGGGCGCTCGTGGCAGAGCCCTCCTGTCACCTTACAGCTCCGTGTTGTTGGCAGCACCCAGCGCAGGTCTCGGCTGCGGTAGATCATTTGAGGACCGGGTAATAAAGGTGTCATGTTTGGGGAAGAGGCAACAGGGACTCCCTGCTGACCACAGGAACCAGTGACTCATTCTACAAACTCCTCCCAGGGCTCCAGCCCAGGAGTGCCGGCCCCACACCTTGGGAAAAGGTGTAAAAAAGAAAACACAGTCCAAGTGCTTGGAGGGCTTTTTTTTCCCTTTTGATAATTTTTATGTTCTAGTGGTGAGGATTAAATTCTTCTTTCAAGAAATGTAAAACAGAACAAACCCCCAAGTTTCTCTGGAAGAGTCCTCTGCGGCATGAAGCACATGGGTTGACAGGGACAGTCAGACGTTTGCCACCTAAGTACAGCTGAGCAGCTCTGTGGCTCGGTGCTTTCCCGGGCCCTTTTCTCCCTCCCTGGAAAGATCCGGATCCCCAAGAGTCCCCTCAGAATCCCTGCTGGAGTACAACTGGCCAGCTCTGTCTGGATATTGACTTGGTAGTAAATAACCAGAGCTTTAAAAATGTTCAGATCCTTTATCTCCCTCCATCTTTCAGAAAATTTATCCTGGAGGTGTAGCCTAGTGTGTGCAAGGGCCTGGATTCAACCCCAAGCGCCCTGCAGAGAAAGTTTATCCTAAGCATATCATCAACAAAGATTGATGTATAAGGAGTTCACAGCTTGGAACAAATTTGAGATGTCCTAAACTTCTGGTAAAATTCTGCCTTCAATATCCTATTTTCGAGAAATATTTAATGATTGGGAATGCTCCCAAAATAACAAAGTGGGAAAAAAGACGCTGCATTTGTTATATATGTATCAACGTATGTACACATATATGGGAACCCCTAGATGTGAGCAGTATCTGTTTTTACATTTTGTATGTTTTTATGTATTAAAATTTCTACATCTATACTAGACACATAAATGACCGGGGGGAGAAAACTCGCAACTCTTCTTTCTCCAAAGATCCTACCTGACTCGCCACCCAGCACCACGTTGGGCGGGGGGACGCGCTCCTCAGCTCCTGTCCCCTCACCGAGTCTCATCCGGCCACTGCTGACCTGAAAATTTGACTTCCGTGCAAATGCCACCTCTGACATTTCCTTCTCAAATCTTCCACCAGTTACTTAATCCCTGAGCCTGTTTTAATTGGATGAAAATATTAACTGTTTAAAATGGTTAAATGTGTGAAGAGTAAATCTAGAAATGGAGTCTTACAGTATGCTAGTGAACTGGCAAAACCATGAATAGAAATCTAGAAAGCACGTTGATAGCTTTAACATACAGATTTTTACCATCTGGACACTAAGAAATCCAGTCAGCATTTTGTTGCCAAGACTAACAAATTACCCAAGATTTTGAAAGTACGCTGTAGTACCTAAAATTCTGAAAGCACACCTATGCTGGGGCAGAGCAGAAAATGGACAAAAATTCCAGCCGAGGTGGTGTAGGGAACTATTATCACAGCTGTCTGGAAGCAAGACATAAACTGAGTTTCCAAATCAAAAATATGTAAGTCTTCAACTCTGAGGGTTTTTTTTTTTCGTTTTTTGGCACTGGGGCTTCTTGAACCCAGGGGCATTCAACCTCTGAACTACGCCCCCAGCCCTGTTTTATTTATTTTGAAACAGGGTCTCACTAAGTTTCGGAGGGCCTAAGTTGCTGAGGCTGGCGGTGAACTTCGATCCTTCAGTCTCAGCCTCTCAAGTACTGGGATTACGAGCGTGCAACACCACGCCCTGCTTTTTTTTTTCTTTAGGAAGATATTTTGTTGGTCATCCCAAGTATATTTTTATAGGTCTATTAACTCTCTGCAGAGTGGAAAAATGACTCAGGGAGAAGTAGAGTTCCAGGCAGAGGGAACAGTAACTATTTAATACTTTGTAGTCTGTGGGTCAGAAATACATACTGTATGTAAAATCTGAAACCACTACTTTCACTTTAACTGAAGTATTTTGAAATGTCCTTGCATTACCCGTATGACGACACAGCCCATGACTGACACAGGAGACTCTCCTTGCAGGGTCACAGCAACTGCAGTGACTGCAAAGCTTTTCTCTAAACAGCTGCCACCTAGATGTCTACTGCAGCCAGATCTACACAGACATTTCCCCACATCTGACAGACATTCTGTGACCCCATCTAACAGGTAATGTTTTGTCTTCTCCACAGAATGTGAATGGCATAAAGTACCACGCTAAGAATGGTCACAGAACACAGATTCGTGTCCGCAAACCATTCAAATGTCGGTGTGGGAAGAGTTACAAGACAGCTCAGGGCCTGCGGCACCACACAATCAACTTCCACCCCCCGGTGTCGGCTGAGATCATCAGGAAGATGCAGCAATAACATGCTGGTCATAACTGTGCCAAGAAACCCTCACCAGCAGTTGCTGATTTTGAAAACAGCCACCTTTTTTCAGGGGAAGCATTCAGCAACCCTTTAAAGAATTAAATGCATGCTTTACATTTTTTCTGTAATTTTGGAATGATGTATCTTTGTAGAGTTAATGATTTTGTACATTTGCACATGTAATCATCATACCCATTTTCATTACTTTGATATAAGGTGCTAAATAAAAAAAGCTCTAGGTTCTTCAGCACATTTCCCCCAAAACAATAAAACCGAGGGCACGTGGCATATGTTTAAGGTGTACTGCAGTGGTATCAGTGGGGGAGGAGGGGCTGGCACTGAGATCTTTTCAAGATTGTAATGTGATTGAAGTTTTTCAACACATCAACTCACATACATTCAAAACCAAAATAATACCTTCATTATCAAACTGGTTATCATGCCTTACATAATGGAGTTAGTATTTGTGAGTAGAAAGACTTTAGGTAATGGAACTATAAAAAAGAATGTTTAACATAATATGCTAAAATATTTTCATATTTAAATAACATGCATAAAAGGTGTGCTTTCTGTGTTTTATATTATCTCGCCAATCCTTTTGCCCTTTAAAAAGCTGAAAATGTTGCCATCTTGACTTACCAATCATGTGTGTTACGAATAGCATTTTTGTACAAATTCTATTCAGTTCACTCATTAATTTAACACATAGTTGTTGAGTGCCTGCTGGGTGCAAGGGATTCAGTTTATACCTATTGTTATTTGCGGACCAACACACCAATTCAGTGAAATACTTTCCCTAAACTCTGTTAGGAAACAAGTGCAAGTTTTGTGTGTGTGAAATTTAGTTACAACTTCATCATGAGATGAAGTTTTAAAGCACTTTGTAGTTCTCTATTTGCCAACAATTTACTGTTTATGTGTTGCCAATCCTTGCGACCACTGCTCTAACAAATCTGAGTTGCAGATCAGAATGAACATCCCAAAAACATTTCCAGGAGGAACATTTGTTAAGACCCCAATGCCCCTTCTTCACACTCACTGTGTTCTTAGACTTCTCGTAAAGCCCTTTCCCCATCATGTTGTAGATGTCTGCATCTTCGCTGGAAATGTCTGTTTAGCTTTATAAAACACTTTGCCGAAACATGAAAATGAGCCTTATTGACGATGAAGTGCTTCTTGCAGCAGGTGGTCAAAGACGAGACAACGCGACCCATGAGTGACCTCCCTCTAGACCATTCCTCAAGTTCTCACCGACAGGACCATCATGCCTTGAGTGTGTGTTTCTCCCAAGTGCTATTCCTTAAACACAAGAGTTTACCAGTTGCCTGGTTATGCAATAAAAATTGCTTTGAGACAGATACAGTACAAACTGGTGAAAAGCAAACTCAGACTCCTACCACTTCCCAGGCTCGTTTGATGACAAGGTTCCCCGTGGCTGGGAAGCAGGGTCCCTCCTCAATCTTCAGGCATTTGAAAAGACGATTCTGTTGAACAGATGGGTAAGCTCTACATTGTAAGTTGAGAATCCCTCATAATGAAGGATTTTAAAGTATTTATAAAGACACTGCCCACTAAAATTTCCTCAGATCTCTGAAGTGTGGTCTCGGTCCTGAATACACAGTGTTATGCTGTATGTTTAAAAGGGTGATCCAGACGTGAGAATCAACGAGTTGGTGCACTAGGCGGCCCTACTTGGCTATTTCATATCTACCTACAGTTGACCAAAAAAATTTTAGGCCCGCAATTATTATTTAGCTTTGCTCCTTCTAGTGCAAGAAACTGCAGGCTGGATCAGTAGTTCAACAGCTAAACAGTCATAAAATAGTCATTGTGCATGTTAAATTTCTTTCAATGATAAAACAAATTCCAATTTCTACTTACTTATTCATTGTGACAGTATTACTAAACAGGTAAGGATGGGGATATTTTGTTATACCGTGTATAGTGAATGTATTGTACTGTGTGTGTGAAAACCGTGCTTTAAATTATATTTTCATATGTTTTGCTGGGGACAGAGCACATTCAGTTTGAAAGCAACAGGTTTTAGAACTGAAGGCAACCTAATCAAAATTCTTGTCAAGAAAAGCTGCTTATAAATGTAAATGAAATCACATTTAAAATAAACTGCCTCTGACCCAAAAGAAACATGGCTCTTCTATTTTCATTAGCGTCCATTATGAAAACCAGTATCAGGTTTAGCATGAGAACTTAGATCCATTCAATGCCGTGCTCAGTCTTAGGCTGCCTGTTATTTTACAGAATTCAGTGGATGCAGAGATTTTATCCCCTTAATTTTTTGCTTAATTACTTCTCTACCAATAACAAATTACCCTAAGCTTGGGTAAAAGGGTAATGAGATGAACAGTTTTATTTCAGACAATACTGAAAGGACACTTTAAGGTTAGCATGGACCACAATTATTAACTGCAACAAAAACGCCCCGAGTTGAGCTCATTTTGCCCGTGTGTCTTCTGCTTGTCATGTAACTTACCAGGAAGCTGACACACACAGCCGCTGTGCTGCTGCCTCCTAACAGCTGGCATCTAAATGACTAAGGATCCCACAATACACAAACTCTCCTACAAATACAAGCAACGTGATGCGTATCCAGTCCACATGCGGCCCGAACGCCGCCAGCTGAGCAGGTGATACCCACACAGCTCTCTGCTCGGAACGAGCTGCAGCACTCTGATGAGCACCAAAGCAGCACATACAGGCCGGTTCAACTTGCAACATTCCCACGATAAAGAGAAAGGCCCACGCCCAAAACAGATGCCAGGTTAATAATAATAATAAAAAAATTAATGCAAATAAATTTGACAGTGAAATTACAGACCTCCAAAAATGTGGCCTCTTTAATGTTAATGAGTACTACACAGCAGAGACACAACTAAAGAAACACAATTACTTTGACTAGGGTTTATCCATTACATTTTTAATCACTTACTGAGATTCTTATTTCAAATCTATATTCTCGTCAGGAAAATGAGAAAAAGATACTGATACATATTCTGTGATTTTATACCACCAACACCAGTTATGAAGCCATTTACTATGAAAACAAATTGTTCTAATTTATCCTGCTCAATTTTCCCATTAGTTATAAATACAAATTCACTGTAGTTTAAAAATAGTCATCCAGGTTATTCTAATTTTTTCATAAAATTAGCAAAATATGCCTTCTATTAATTCCTAAAGACAGCATTTCACATTTAAAAAGGGTATTTGCAAGCATGTGATCTCATTCTACATGCAACTCCATTTCTAAAGAAAATTTAAAAACTATCATTTCATGGGCTTAATTATGGGCTTTTCTGTATTCAAAGAACTACTTCGCAAAACTGTATGATCAAGGCTTTTTATTACATAATATTTAGTAGTCATGCTCAATCAACAAGGTCAAAAGAAACTTGTAAATACTCTAATCTAGCACACTATTACATATATATTTTTTCAGTGCAGTAACATTGAAATAATTCCTGTATCCTTTATTCATATAATTTTGCAACCTGGGGAATAAATAAAGATATGAACACACAAGAACTTTTTTTCTAAAGCAAGTAAGATTAACAGAGGTTAAAATTATATTTATTGATAGGCCAAAGACTGACCCTGACCCTAGTAACACCAAACTCAAAAGTAGCTCTTGGTCAGAAAAGTGTGGTAGAGGGTGCATGAAATGACACCTGTGGTCTCTTTAGTGGTCTATTGAAAGTGATTTTTTTTTAAACTGCTAAACTGTATTAACGCATAATAAAAAGTAACTAGTCAAAGTTGAGAACATTCTGATCAAAATGGGTCTGAACATGCCTTTCAAACCCCTGCTGGTCGTAGTCGGGCGGGAACTGCTCGCTGCACATCGGGCACACTTTCCAGTGACTTTCAACGTGCTCTTCAAACTTGATCTGATCGTAGTTGGGAGGGAACATTAATTCACAGAGAGGGCACTTCTTGTGAACATCAAAGCTTAAAGAGGAAAATGAAAGGATTACATCATTTCTAATAAACTTAAAACAGCAGTAATTGTCAGCATATGACAAGGTTACATTTATCTAGTTAGCTGATATATCAAAAAGATCTATCTCAAAATTCTTTATAGTTACCCCAGAAACCCTTTTCTGCCTCTCAATGCTTCCTACAGACAATTGTGTACAGCAAGTGCCTCTTTATAAGCCCTCTAAGAAATTTAATCTTACAGTTAGATTGACAAAGAAATCCTTTCTCATTAAAATTTACCAAAATCCAATAGCATTAATATGAAATGAGGATTAGTGCCAAAAATCTCCCCCCACCTTGGGTACAGGGGATAGAACCCAGGGGCATTCTACCTCTGAGCTACATCTTCAGCCCTTTTATTTTTTATTTTGAAACAGTCTCACTAAGTAGCAGAGCTGGCCTTGAACCTGTGATTCTCCTGTTTCAGCCTCCCAAGTACTGGGATTACAGGCGTGTGCCATCACACCCAACTAATTCTTTCAACTTTAACTAACAGGAAATGCCTTTTCTAAAACTAAAAGGATGAACAATTCATCAGTGTTCATTTGGTTTAACAGCTAAGTTTTCGTGGCACTGGTTCTCAAAAAATTGCACATATCAGAACCATCCAGAAACCAGGTTAAATGCAAACTGCTGGGCCCTACTACACCTGCAGTTTCTGGTTCAGTAGGCCAGGCCCTGGGAACTTGCATTTCTAACAAGTTCCCAAGGACCACACTTTGAGAACCACTAGTCTTATATAATCCTTGATATAGAAAAGAAAAAAAAACAGCCAGGCGTGGTGGTGCACGCTTGTAATCCCAGTACTTGGGAGGCTGAGACCGGAGGATCGCAGGTTTGCAGCCAGCCTCAGCTACTTAGTGAGGCCCTCCGCAACTTAGTGAGACCCTGTTTCAAAATAAAGAATAAAAAATAGGGCTGGGGGTGGAGCTCAGAGGTAGAATGCCCCTGGGTTCAATCCCCAGTGCTGCAAAAAAAAAAAAAAAAAAAAGAAATAAAAAAAATTACCTGGAATCAAAGCAAAAACCTGCTCCATGGCCACGTGAATGCTGGCTTGGTAGATCAGGAGCAGTGGGCGCATTTTCATCTTCCTAGGCAAAAAGAAAAAAGAAATGTCTAACATTATGAAAAAAGTGACAGCAAATATTCCTCAATTAAGTACAGACTGACAGAATGAAGAAAGTACATGTGCACACTGGAATGTCACCTCTATCATTTAGTTAGGCTTTCACATAGACATACATCTGAAAGTGGACTTCAAGAGTGTATCACTGTATGGACTAGCACTCTGACCTTGAAACACAGAGCTTCCCCACCCCTGACCCACAGGGCATGCATTCCAAGACCTGTACTGGATGCCTGAAACTGAGCACAGGACCCAACTGCATGCAGCTGTGTTCTTTCCTACACATATGCACCTAAGATTAATTTAGTTTATAGATTAGGCATGATAAGGGGTTACCAACAATGATAACAATATACTATAGCAGAAGTTATATAAATGTGGTCTCTCTGTTCCTCTCAATACCTCACAGTACTTCCAACTCTTCACGTAAAGGAAGCGCTTGACGGGTCTCTGGCACCTGAATTGCCAGCACCAGCTCTCTAGTGTTTTGGGTCCATTATTGTAAAACAGGGTTACTCGAACACAAGCACTGTGATACTCTGAGAGTCAATCTACAAACTGAGACAGGTACTAAGTGTATAACAGGCAGACAGAATATTCGGGGTGGATACACTGGATTAAGGGGTGATTCATGTCCTCTATGAGATTTCAACATACTACTTAGACCAACATTCAACTTAAAATTTATGAATTGTTTATTTCTAGAATTTTCCATTTGACATTTTGAGGCTACAGTTCACTGCATGAAACTGACACCACAGAAAGCTACACCACTGATAAGGTGACACTCCTGTAAAAAAGCAGCCTGAAGTGAAACTGAGACCTGCCATACGTGAATGCCCTGAGACCAGCAGAATGTTCAAACCTCTGTGCGTAGTGATCTTACTGACGTTTCGTCATTCCATAGTCTGAGTGACCACTTTCATAAACGTCTTCAGGCGACATTCTTGTTCCAATTATTCCCATTTACTAACTTAATTTGCAAGAAAATTATTTGACAAGATGTATATGTACATCCACTGCACAGTATATAGAAATCATAAATACAGGAAAACTGGTAAAATATGTGTGAGTTTGTATGTATACATTCTTGGATATACACACTGACAAATACAACCAGGAAAAACCATGTTAAAGCCAAGCAATGCATCATATCACAGGCCTCAAAATTCTGCTGTAAGAGCCAGTACTTGGGAGCTGAGACTGGGAGAGAGCAGTTCAAGACCAGCCTCAGCAACATAGCGAGACTCTCAGCAACTGAGCAAGACCCTGTTTCAAATTTGAAAAATAGGGCTGGGTGTGTAGCTTGGAGGTGGAATGCCTCTGGGTTCAGCCTCCAGTACCAAAAAAAAAAAAAAAATCTGCTCTAAGAACACAACCCAAAATTCAATTTTTGATTAATAGGTTGTCAAGTGAGACTTCTAAAAATCTGTAAATGAGTTTAATCGAAAGAAAAGACTAATTTGGATTCCCATACCTCCATACCTGAATCCTGGTAGTACATTTTTAGAGAGCTTTACATACTACTTGGTCAAACTCAGAATCTCATTTAACACCCAAAGCAGCGACATCCCTGAAAATGCCAGTTGCTTCCTCCTCTCAGCAGCTGTTAACTGCTCCGGCCTTGACCTGACACATCACACAGAGCGGTGAAAGGCAGGGATGAACATCCTTACGTTGCTACAAGTCACGCTTGCCCCAGAGCTGCTACTAGCGAGCTGGTATCCCAGCACCTGGGAGGCTGAGCCAGGAGGATCGCAGGTTCGCGGCCAGCCTCAGCAAACTTAGTGAGATGCTGTTTCAAAACAAATAAAAAGGGCTGGGGGTGTAGCTCGAGGTAGAATGGCCCCTAGGTTCAATCCCTGGAGGGGGGGATGCAATGTAAATGAACAAACTGAGTATTTGGGGGAGGCTACCTGGCAATCTGACAGTTTCCCTTCTTGAAAGCTAGAAGGGGGTAAAGGGCTCTTTCTTCTCTCTCTATCTCTATCTATCTATCTCTCTCTCTCTCCCTAGGGTGCCATGAGCTGAGAAAGTATAGGAACCTCTGTAGTTAAGATCTGTTTCCAGAGCCACACTGACAAAGTTCAAATCCTGCCACTACTTTTACCAGCTATGTGATTTCAGGTTAGCTACCTAATCTGTTTCCTCTACTACAAAATAGCGCTCCCTCTACCTAGGACGGCTATGAATAACAAATGAGCTACTATAGCTAAAGAGTTTAGCATCAGTTGGCAAACGGAGCTCCAGAAATGTTTACTGCCATCACCACCATAACTGTGATGTTACAGTTATTGCAATTATTACGTAGACGGTGGTCATAAAGGGTTTTAATCTTAGATCTGACCACAGCTTCTGCTGCAGAAGGGAAAACATAATGGCAGTTGTAGGCACTGAGGTGGGCTCAAAGAGCAGGCCACCTCAACCCTGACTCAAAGGCCCCCACAGGGGCCTGTGGCTGTTAATCACTCCCTGGGCAGAGAAACAGAGACACGGAACAGGTCAACTCAAATTTGCTCTCCATATTCTTAACTGACTACTAAAATGGTTCATTTGCAAGTGATTTTTTCTTTGTTTTAATGACAAGAATTTTTTTCTTTTTTCTTTTTTTGCAGTACTGGGGATTGAACCTGGGGGTTTTCTACCTCCAAGCTCCACCCCCAGCCCTATTTTTTATTCTTTATTTTGAAGCAGGGTCTCACTGAGTTGTGGAGGGCCTCACTAAGTAGCTGAGGCTGGCCGCAAACCCTGATCCTCTGGTCTCGGCCTCCCAAGTACTGGGATTACAAGCGTGCGCCACCATGCCCGGTTGACAAGTACTTTTAAAGTTTTGAATGTACCTAAAAATTGCTTTCTTTCTAATGTGAAAAATCTTGACTGCAAGATACAATTACTCCAGGTGTGCATACTACAAGTCTTTCCATCTCATTACCGAATCTTAGCATGTCAGCAAATGAGCACAAGCCTCTAACACTGCTTCTCATGGGTTTGAAGGAGGGCAAAGCACACAGATCAGAAAGAACATTCTGCTAATTAAACTGAAGCAGATGACTATGGAAGAGAAGGGCTTGTCACATGTAACATCTGTACCAACGATGATCAGATTAAATATGCAAAATGTGAAGTAAAGGTGTAAAAAAGCAGTAAGATGACTCCAGACCTTACAGAAGTCCTGACAGTTATCCTAATTATTCCCAGTAATGGACACAGGAGGCCAAAAGGCAGGAGAGAGAAATACATTTTTCTCCATTATGGGTGCTGAGCACCAGGGCTAAAATCATGCCTGTCTGAACACTGATCAGTTTCTGCAAAGGTTAATAGCAATTAAATGCAGCAAACTAGATTAAATGAGAAACAGGTCATGATACCACTGTACCTGCAAAGAGCACAAAAGCATTTCTTTTAAGCTTAATACACAGGAAATCCAAAAGGCTGCTATGAAGAAAAGAACCTCTTTTCCAAAAAAGGGCTGCTCCAAGGAAATGAACCTATTTACTAAATGGCGAAAAAGAGTCTCTTAAATAGAACTTTTTGAAAATGACAAGCTACATAAACTAATTCAATTATCAGGATTATGTTGCTGCCACAGAGTAAGAAATGCTCTATAAAGAATAAAAATGTCTCTGGAAGAGAAAACTACATGATACACACACCTTTCTCTGTTTCTGGTTAACAATAAAAAACATTCCACCTTAAAATTTACAGCAGGATATAAATGTTAAAACTAAAGTGGCAAGATTAAGCTTCAGTATGCATCTTAACATTTTGCTTCCTCCATCCTAGTACATCTACAATCCAAAGAATGCAGTGAGTTATTTAGAGGTAATTAAATTCTCTGGTAACTACAATATTCTGAAATCATTTTCTGAACTTCATCTTTTACTTTCATATGTAAATTCTGAAATGTATGTCTGAAGCATATTAGCTGATTTTTCAAATTTTAATACAAGCAGGGTTTTCCAAAAATAAGGTAGGCAATCACATGCAAACACAGGTGCATACTCTTTCCAAACATGCACAGACCCTTAACTCTCCACAGCAAGTGAAAGGGACAGACCTGACAACGCAAGTTTAACTTACTTTGTTATCCTCGGGGTCTTCTAAGCCATCAGGCCGGCTAAGGTTTCGAGAAGGCTGACTGCAGACAACGTTGTCTTCCCAAGAGGGGACTCTCACGGGTGGCCTTTGGATTTCTTCTGGGTAAAATGCACCATCTGCTCCATCTGTAATAAAAAGTTGGAAGAGAAAAAAAAAAATTGGAAGGGTGGAGCGAAACTAGTTACTAAAATTAGCATCTCTATGTATAGATATGATGAACAAGATAGAAGGAACCATAATGATGCATTAAAAAAGATGTTTTTATTTTTAACCCATGTGACTTAAACAACTGAACTCTATATAGTAAGCGTGGTTTGTCACTTTTAGATGATGCCAGTTAAACATTATACAGTCAATTATACAAATAAAATATTTCCATTACAAGTTGACTGTACCAGCAGTTTTCTAATCCCATGAAAATATAAGGAAAAACAATCTCCAGATTTAGTTAACCCCAAGCCAAAAATAATAACCTCTTGTTTCCTGTGCTGCGTAGGGATTACCGTACTGCAGAACTGGTTGTGCGCTGGGCAGCACAGGGACATGCCCGCTTTGCTCTGAGCGTGCGCTGAGACACTGCGAGACCTGGGGACACTGGCCTTCCATTTTCCTTTCTGTTTGATTTTCTAAACTCCTTTTAAATTCCTAAAATTAGTAAAAACAAAGATGAATAAACAGTCAAAGATTATATATAAGAGTGATGTTAAATATTTAGCCAAAATAGAACAATAAAATCACTTCCCTATTATATTTTAGGTATGTAGTTGGAAAGCTGGCTTGCAATTTCTCATAAATGCCTCTACCACATTTAACGAAATCAGAAAGCAAAATAAAACTCAATGCGTTTTCAAATTTATTTGTGCCAGAAAGTGCCCTTGTTACTGAACTAATTTAGAGGAAACTATGAATCTCTTAGTACTCAGTTATTATTCTTTAAAAAATAATTGCTTCCCTAGTGAATTCAATCAAATGTTTATTATTTTTCTAAATAAAATACTAATCTTGTATAAACTCTTTCAAAATATAAAGAAACATTTCCCAATTTAACAAGGCAAATATTATTCTGCTATCAAAACCAAACAAGGAAAACTAGAGATCTTTGGGTTGATACAAAAATCCTTAATGTATTAGCAAATCAAACTCAACAATATCAGAAAATAAAATATCATGACCAAATGAATTTTATCACAAAAATGTGCAGTTAACATTTTATAAAATTCAACATACTTCTTAAAAAAATCCAGCAACCTAAAATAAAAAAGAACTTCCTTAAACCTGATTTAAAAAAAACTATGGCAAACCTTAAGAGTGGAAAACTATATGATTCCACTGAAGATCAAACATAAAGCAAGGATGTTTGCTCTCACCACTTTGGTTTGTGAGAGCCAGTGAATTAAGGCAATATTAAGGTTAATACAGACGTATTGCAAAGAAGTAAAACAATCATAAATGAAGAAAAATCCTATGGCATCTACAAAAACTAAAACAATGAGTTTAAGCATAATTATTACATAAACTGGCAACAAACATCAAATTAAATTTTTAACAATTCTATTTAGAGTAGAATCAAGAGATAAAATATTTACAAATTTAACAAAAGATGTGCAAAAGCCTATACACTAGAAACAAAACAAGGCTCAGAAAAACTGAAGAGAGTATAACCAAGTACAAAGATATACCAAGTTCATAGGCTAGACAACGGTATTTTTACACTATTAATTCCCCCAAATTAACTACAGATTCAGTGCTATCCCAATCGAAATCCCAGAAGGCTTCTATATAAATTGACACCATGATTCTGAAATGCACATGAACACACAAAAATGTCCCGGAACAGCCCACACTTGAGGCAGAAAAAATGACTGAAATATCCCCAATTAGGTTATTCTGTCAATATGCAAAAGCTCCTAACATTAAAGGAACACGTATGTGCGCACGCATGCGTGCGTGTGTGTGTGTCTAGAGATTGAACACGGGTGTTCTACACTTCCTGGGTACTTACATTCCCAGTCCTATTTTATTTTGAAATAGTCTCGCTAAATTGCCGAGACTGGCCTCGAACTCGCAATCCTCCTGTCTCAGCATCCTAAGTACTGGGATGCACCAGTACAGGCATGCATCACCATGCCCAGCTAGAGAACATTTTTTAATAATTTTCTCTGGTAATACTTAACAAAGAATTTCCCATGATCCTCTTTTCAATCAGTATTTACTATGTTACTTTATTTTATTTTATTTTATTTCCTTTTCCCTTTTCAAATTTCTAGTGAGGGGTTTTAGGCAGAATATTTAAAGTAATATGAAGATATGAAAATAGTAAAGAATGCTAAATGGTGGTTTTAGAGTGGCATGAAAAAATTACAGGTGTTTTAAGCTATCAAGTTCCTAAATAAATTTAAGTAAGTAAGATTTTTAATTTCAAGATAGCATTAAATTACTTCATACTACTGAATATTGTTTTAAAACAAATTACACTTAAATATGATAGGGGAGCAGGATGTGGTGGGGCACACCTGTAATCTCAGTACTTGGGAGGCTGAGATAGGAAGGCCGCAGTTTCAAGGTTAGTCACAGCAGCAGAATGAGACTCTCAGCAACCTAGAGACCCTGTTTCAAAAACAAACACTAAAAAAAGGCTAGGGGTATAGCTCAGAGGTAGAATGCTCCTGGGGCTCAATCCCCAGTACCACCAATAAACACACACACACACACACACACAATGGAGTTAGCTGATTCTTTAAAAAACTATGAGTCCTTTACTTCATTCATTTATTCAGTATTTACTATGTGCCGGGTGCTATTCAGGTATTAGGGATTTAGGAATAACCAAAACAGACAAAACTTCCTGACTTGTGGAGCTTACATTCTACAGAAAAGAAGATGAACAACCGAGTAAAACATAGTGTGCTGGATGGGAATAAATCCTGCAGAGAGGAAAAAGAAGAAAGGCAGAGAGAGTACTGGGAGGGGCTGCAACTGTAAACTGAATGGTCAGTAACAAATGTTCACTAAAAAAGACGTTTGAGGGAACATGCGAGGGCAGCGAGCGAGCGAGCGTGTGAGCATCTGGGACAAAACACTTCCTGGGAGAACAGGTCACAGGGTAATGGGAAGAGAGCACACCTTCAGTCAAGCAACCTGGACTCAGGGCTCAAGGCTGTCATGTGACTGGGCTGAGTCACTTATCTCTTTTATAAGCCACAGTTTCTTATTCTATAAACAAATGTAGAATTTTTTTAATGTATATAAAAGGTGTGAGGGTCAAATTTATTAGGAATCCACCTTCCACTCCACAGTGATTCAAAGCTAACACAGTCCAAGAAGTTACCTATCAACAAAATAGTACATGTAATTTGAATTTGAGCCTTAGCAAAATTACAAATTATTATTTGTCTTTAAAGAAGAGTGGTTTTCATTTATTTACTCAACTAATATTTAATGATCTCTTGTTACATAGGCAATATGTTCAGATCTACATTTCAGTGGACAAAGGGGACTTAATCCCAGGCCAGAGAAGCTTGGAGTAGATTTCAGAGTTTTGAGAAATACACTTAAGGAGCAAACACTTAAGAAGTTATCTGAATGAGCAAACATAAATTCTTGCAATTAAGAGTTTTTAAAAGTGATATGAAACGTTGGTACTACCGGAAATCAAGAATAACTCAAGAAGTCAGAGTGGCCAGCAACTGGTCTCCGTGGCATTCCTGACAATCAACCTGCTGATCTCAGTACATTTCCTTCAGCAAATGTTTTATAAAAAAATGCTATATAAATTAAGTTTGCTCCATTAATTTGTTTATTCACTTACCAAACATTTATTTAGCTTCAAGTATCAGGCACTGTTAACTGGGACCACAATTACAGTGTTGAATAAAACAGACACAACCCCTATCCTCACGTACCTTACAATTAAGTAGAGGGGACAGACATTGAACAAGTAAGGTCACAAATAAATACTTATGTATGTGTAAAATTACAAATTATGAAAAGTGCTATGAAACAGAAGTACAGGTCCTATGTGTAAGTTTAATAGTGATACATAACTCAGAATGCAAGACAAAGAAGGCCTCTCCACAGAGTCAAGAGCCAACTGGGTGTGGTGGCCCACACCTATAATTCAAGTCCTTAGGAGGTCCAGACAGGAGGATCGAAGGTGTGAGGCCAGCCTCAGCAACCTAGCAAGATTCTCAGCAACCCAGGGAGACCTTGTTTCAAAACAAAACAAAAATTTTTAAGAAGGGCTGGGGGTTTAGCTCAGAGGTAGAACTCCCCTAGTTCAATCCCCAGAACCACAAAAAAAATCAATAAGTAATAGGTAAGTAAGAGTGGTAGAAAGTTAAATATTTAGAGGGAACTAAGAGGAAATGTGGAATGTATTTTGCTGGGGATGTAGGAGAGATAATGGCTGGATAGATAAAATGAGACTGGTCATAAAGTACAATTATTGATACTTGGTGAGTACAATGAAATTTGTTATTTTATTCTTTCTATTCTTATATATGTTAAAAGTATTCTTAGGAATTTAAACAGAATTTTAAAAATAGTAGGTAAGAATATTCCTGGCAAAGGACATGAAAAGGGACCCTGATACAAGAAAGCAACTGGTGAGTTATAAGGCCTACGTGATTAGAACAGTGCTCAAAATGTGATCCCCAGCCTAGCAGTACCAACAACTTGGTGGGAATGCAGATCTCCAGGCCCACTCCAGCGCTATACTTCACAAACTCTGGGATGGCCCAGGAGTCTGTGTTTCAACAAGTGGTAACAAGTAAATCTGGTCAAGCTCAAGCGGGAGCCACTGAGCTAAGTTCTGCACTTGAGGATAATAAAACAGGAAATGTGGCTGAAGGAGGAACTAGAGAGACCATTAGAGGCCACTTCATATAAAATATCATGCTATGTTGGGATTTTTGGATTTTACCCTTTGTGCAAAAGAAGGCCATTAAGGAGCTTTAAGCAAGGGAATTTTTATATTTAAAAAATCCTCCTGCCTATAGTTTAAAGAACCCCTTTACATGAGCTAAATGTAGAGGAGGGAGTGACACTGAAAAGAAATGTGGCCTCAGTCGACAAGCCCCAAGGAAATGAATTCTGGCAACAAGCCCTCGAGTGAACTTGGAAGCAGACACACACTGGTCAGAGGACGGAACTCCACGTGACTCCTTGACTAAGCTCTCGTGAGAGACCCGGGACCAGAGGCCCCGCTCCACTACACCTGCACACCTAGACTCACAGAAGCTGGCAGTGTATGCTGTACTTTTAGACTTCAGTGGGGTATAAGTATTTATGTTTTGGGGATGGAATGGGGGTGTTTTGCTTTATTTTTAAGATGTACAGAGAAAGAGACACAGAGACATACTTTTTTGTCTGTCTGCTAAGTACTTAGAAGCAATGTGGATACACCTAATATCTTGGTGTATGTTGGTTTCTAAACTCCATTCTCCAGTAAAAGGAGCAGGGCTTCTTGAAGAGAGAACTGATTCCAGGCTGGGGCAGGGAAACTGCAGGATGAGCATGGAGCATCTTTTTGTGCCACAAAATGTAAGGGCTTGAGTCATAACGAAGGACCGATTCAAAGGCCCCAGGAGCTGGTTTGGAGGGCCTCTTCTAAGTTAAATAAGATACAATAGAGGGTGTCTTGGGACTGAGTTAAATCACTTGGCCAATGATGACTTAATCAATCATACCTCGTAATGAAGCCCCTGAGAAAAACTCTACAACAGTGAGGCTTGGGAAACTTCCCGGTTGGCGAACGTATCAATGTTCTAGGAGGATGCACTGGAAAAGTCATGGAAGAAGCTCTGTACCACCACCACACCCTGCCTTATGTGTCTCTTTCAATCAGCTGTTTGAGTTATATTCTTCATAAAACTAGAAACAAAAATACTGGTGTTTTCCCAAGTTCTATGAGTCATCCTAGCAAAACATTTGTGGGCGGGTATTGTGGGAACGTCTGAATTTGTAGTCAACTACGAAGTGTAGGTAGCCTGGGGACCCAACTTGTGGCCAGCATCTGATCTCAATGTCTGAGCCCTTAACCTGTGGGGTCCGTACTTACTCACAGTAGTTGGCATTTTAAGTGAATTGTAGGACACTAGCTGCCGTCATAAAATTGCTGCTGGAAAGCCAGGTATGGTGGCTTATACCTATAATCCAGGTACTTGGGAGGCTGAGAGAGAAGGATGGATCACAGGTTCGAGGCCAGCCTCAACAACTTAGCAAGACCCTCCTCAACTCAGGGAGACCCCGTCACAAAAAATTGGGGTGTAGCTCAGACGCAAAATGCCCCTGGGTTCAATCCCTAGTACCAAAATAAGATAAAATAAAATTGCTGCTGGAACGCCACAGATACATATATAACTGAAGACAAAGAAAGGCTGTTCCTTATAGTAGAATGACAAAGGACAATGTGGAAGAAGTGATGGAACTCAAAAATTAGGATTTTGTATCACATTAAGACCATCCGACACTGAGGCTTATCCTGCACTCTGAATGGCTCTTTTACCACGCTCAATTCTGTAACATGATTACTGGTCATTTGGAAAAGTACAGGCTCACTGAGTTATATAGATCTTCCAACTGCTGGCACATTTTGCTATACAGTTAAGAAAATTCACCATCTAAATATTACTGCCTGTCTCCTTAAAGAAGTTTATTCTAGTTTTTGCTTAAAAGCTTAAAATTCATCAATAGCAACACAAACAGTATCAACTGTTCTCCCTGTAACAGGATCATTTCATTTCTTTTTGAAAAGATAGCTACCAAATACCTAAGTCTGAATAACCAAAATTTGTCCCTTAGCTCTTTAAAACAAAATAGTTTCCCATGAAACGAGTTCTGCTCACAACTCAATTGCACAAGAGCTTTACCTTAAGATAATCATATTTCATTAGGCAAAAGGGCTTTGAGGATATTTTCCATTTTATCACAGAATATTAAAAAGATGTATAATCAAGGATTAAGTTTCAATAAAATTAATAATACATTTCATTGTTGCATCATTTTATATGAAACTGGCTTTTTCCCACTCGAGTGCATGGCGATGATGAATACGATAACTGCTAACACAGTTTGGTGCCACTGCCTTAATTCATAACAATACACAAGCAATTTTTCCACCACTGCCTTCATACCAATGGCATAAATGTTAAGCAGTGCAGAAAAAAATCCAAATACTGCTGCAGTATACCAATGGCATAAATGTTAGGCAGTGCAAAAAAAATCCAAATACTGCTGCAGTATTATTATTAAAAGTTTCACCTTTGCAAACTCGGGGACTCAGGATCTACCCAAAGTCCCACAGACCACACTTGGAGAGGTGCAGCACTACGGCACCTTCCCATTACAAATGTGCAGCTGTTTGAATGTTAAGTTATATTGTAAGTCACTTTACAACTTCCAGAAGCATTGATTTCCTTTCAAAAGAAAACCAGGTGAACACCAATATTACACGTAACTGAAAAGTTTCACTCTTTTCCTAAATCTGAACATTGTAAAACTGTTAAATACAAAATATGTAACAAAGACCAAACTAATAATTTTCAACAGTAAAGCATTTTCCTCATATTCTAAAGTAAATGTTTACACGCTATCTGCCATTCAGTGGCACGCGAGTGTTTTTAGAAGTACACTGCTCCATACCTTGTCCCTGGAGAGGCTTTCCAAATGTGAAGTCAGGCCGGTGATTTCTTTGTCTTTCTCTGCCAACTGAAGCTGAAGAAAGAAAGAAATTGTTCATTTTTTTTTATTATCTATTCCCTCTTAAGACTTTGAGATCTAGCTTATACTATTCTATCAAAATAATTCCTATTGCCAAATTTATGTATTTTCTTCAGCTGTTAGTCTTTCGCTTCTCTAAATTACCATTATTGACCAATTCCATTTATTTTTTTAGTTATTTATTTATTTTTGTACTGGGAAGCCTCCCAGGTACTGGGATTATAAGCATGTGCCACCATGCCCAGCCCAGCTCCTTTATTCTTTCATGTGTGTGTGTGGGGGGGGGTACTGGGGTACCTCTGAGTTATCCCCAAGCACTATTCTTTTTTAATTAATTTTGAAACAGGGTCTCATTAAGTTGCTGAGGACCTCCCTAAGTTGATGAGGCTGGCCTCAAAACTGCAAATCCTTCTGTCTCTATCTCCCAAGTACTGGGATTATAGGCATGCACTACCACGCCCAGCCCGTTTATTCTTGAAAGTATTCCTTTGGCTTATGTGAGAAACTATCAACCTGGTCATCTTCCATCCTTTTTTTCTGGTGACTACTTTTTCTTCCCAGCTACAAATATGGGTATTCTTCAAAGTTTCTTTGGCATCTTCTCTTTGTATTCTCTCTGAAAACTCACTTTCTTCAATGCCTTCAACTATCAACCCCGTGGAAACAAACCACATATAAAAACTCATGTACCACACTCTCTTTCCAAATCTGTTCTTTTAGTAGGTGGTTAAGACATGTTTTCATTGCTGTCTTTCCTGCACTATAAAGGCAAAATGTCCTGAGCCTACTGTCTTCACATGAATGTCCTAAACTTTCTTAACAGTTTCAAAATTGGAGCACACTGTGACCGAAACTCCTATGTTAGAATACTTCTCCTCTTCCTCCACTCCCCAACACTTCCGCTCTCCAAGCCATTCACTCATTCAACAACCACCACTGATCACCTATTAAGCACAAGCCTCAATAGGTACAAAAACAAATACAACTATTCTTTACTAGTTTGTCCCTAAAGATACATTTCAATGCTTCCTTTTTTCTGTTTTTGGTACTAAACACTGAACCCAGGGGCATTCTACCTTTGAGCTACACCACAGCCCTATTTTATTTTTTTGTTAAGAAATGGGGTCTTACAGCCAGGCATGGTGGCACACACCCGTAATCCTAGTACTTGGGAGGCTGAGACAGGAGCACAGGTTCAAGGACAGCCTCAGCAAGTAGTGAGACTCATCAGCCTAGTGAGACCCTGTTTCAAAATAAAATAAAAAATAGGGCTGGGGGTATAGCTTGGAGGAAGTAATGCCCCAGGGCTCAATCCCCAGTACCACACACACAAAAAAAAGAAAGAAACGGAGTCTTGCTAAATTGCTAAGGCTGGCCTCGAACCTGTGATCCTCCTGTCTTAGCTTCCCAAGTACTGGGATTACAGGCATGTGCCACCGCACCTGGCTTCAATGCTTTCTTTTCTAGACTCATATCCTATTCACTGGTAAGAGGATCAGGGAAGTTATTCAAAAGAAGTGGCTTTATCAATTCATTCAAAGAACATTTCTTTTTATTTTTCTTCTTGGTACTGGGGACTGAACTCGGGCATTCTACCTCCAAGCTACACCCCAGCCCTTTTTATTTTTCAGTTTGAAACAGGGTTTCACTAAATTGCTGACCTCAAACCTGTGATCCTCCTGTCTCAGACTCCAAGTACTCAGATTAATGTTACACTGGCAAAAATAATTTTCATTAACTAAGTCTATATCACTTTACAGTATATCATTTAGGATTATAGTAAAACACTAAGGTGATAAATTTTAAAAAACTAGAAAAAAATTTATAATTACTGTTGATATATTATTACAGTACAAAAAATGTTGAGGTCCCAAAATAATTTTACACACATGTTTGTTTTAAAAAGAATAGGATAATGAGATGATCACTTTTAATCTTTAAAAACAGGCACAATTAAAAGATGTCATTTTAATAGCCATCTGCATCCACAGAATTAAAAAGACACAATATCAATGCAAATGAGTATTCATTTTCTCAGTTCATATGAACGAACTATATCCAATGTAACTAAATATATAGTATTTTGTATTTATAAAGAAAATACTAAACCAGGCGTGGTGCATGCTTGTAATCCCAGTACTTGGGAGGCTGAGACAGGAGGATTGCAGGTTTGTGGACAGCCTTAGCAACTTGTGAGGTCCTCCGCAACTTAGACCCTGTTTCAAAATAAAGAATAAAAAATAGGGCTGGGGGTGTAGCTCGGAGGTAGAATACCCATAGGTTCAATCCCCAGTATCACAAAAAATTAAATAAAATACTACCCAGGCATGGTGGCACACACCTGAAATTCCAGTACTGGGCAGACTGAGCCAGGAGGATAGCAGTTTGAGGCCAGCCTCAACAATGTAGCAAGATCCTGTGTCAAAATAAAAAAGTGGGGCGTGGTGGCGCACACTTGTAATTCCAGTACTTGGGAGGTTGAGACAGGAGGATCGCAGGTTCGAAGCTAGCCTCAGCAACTTAAGCCCTCTGCAACTTAGTAAGACCCTGATTCAAAATAAAATAGGGCTGAGGGTGTAGCTTAGAAGCAGAATGCCCCTGGGTTCAATCCCCAGTACCACAAAAATTAAAAATAAATAAAATAAATATTTTTTTTAAAAAGGGCTGGGGGTGTAGCTCAAAGGTAGAATGCCCCTGGGTTCAATCCCCAGTACCAAAACAAAAAGAAAATGCTATCTCCATTACCTAAAGATGTACATTAGATAAACTTAGACAAGCGCCGGGCGTGGTGGCGCACGCTTGTAATCCCAGTACTTTGGGAGGCGGAGACCGGAGGATCTGGGTTCGCGGCCAGCCTCAGCGCGCGTTCTCTCTCTCTCTTTCCCTGTCTCTCTCTCTCTCTCTCTCTACCTAGTGAGGCCCTTCGCAACTTCGTGAGACCCGGTTTCAAAATAAAGTATAAAAAAAATAGGGCCGGGGGTATAGCGCGGAGGTAGAACGCCCCGGGTTCATCCCCAGTACCGCAAAAAGAAAAAAAAAAAATTAATAGATAAGCTTAGACAATACATTTTTGAAGGTACCTGGCACTGTACGTACTGACCCTCAAGTCTGTGTATCAGTGCAAACTTACTTTATAACTGTCCTTTACTTCGGCCAGTTCCAGTTTTACATTTTCAGCAATTTTCACTTGTTCTTTCCATTTCAGTTCCATTTTCGCAAGTTCATCTGCATATTTACTGCACCTGGTTTTCTCATCCTATATAAAATTTGTGTAATTACCCAAAGATTTTAAATCCATGTATAACAAACATCTACCCAAACATACCTAAATTTATTATCACACTGCTATAGCACTAACCCAATGAAACAGCACAATGTCTACACTAGAAGACGGGGGAATCATTTTATAGCCACACAATGGAATAGTCTGTATCTATTTTTTTAAATAAGATAGATGTATGAGTTGAAAGGAAGAATGTCGAGTTGCATTAACTGAAAATAGAATGTTGTCAAAAGAATATAGTATTATCCCATTTTTGCTTATAAGTTGTTTTATATAATTACATATAGTGTCTATGTCAGTGTTATATAGAAAAAATAAACCAAAACATGAAAAGATCTTGTACGTGGGGGTCAGGATCCTGGAGGTACTTTTTACCATCTCCGCTCTTTATGTCTGCAATGTCTTAACATTTCAAAAGCAATATATGACTTTTGCAAAAGAAGAAATCAAAATCACATATTTATCATGGCTGTTTTTTCTTACAAACTCAAACATCATTAAGGAAGGAGTTAAAAATGATAACAAAAAGGTAAATACTCCCATTTCATTTTGAATGTTTTTGTTCAAGGTGAAGTTTAAGAAATACTCTGAACAACTCAATGGAGAAAGGAACACCTTTTAAACAAACAATGCTAGATCAACACCATATCATACATTCCATACACAAAAATTAATTTGAAACAGTTCATCGACCTAAATGTAAAACATGACTATAAGCCAGGTGTGGTGGCACATGCTTGTAATCCCAGTACTTGGGAGGCTGAGACAGAAGGATCGCAGGTTCATGGCCAGCCTTAGCTACTTAGTGAGGCCCTCTGTAACTTAGTGAGACCCTGTTTCAAAATACAGAATAAAAAATAGGGCTGGGGGTGTAGCTCGGAGATAGAACATCCCTGGGTTCAATCCCCAGTACCAAAAAAAAAAAAAAAAAAAAACCATGACTACAGGACTTGGAGATGGGCTGAAAGTGCAGCTCAGTGGTAGAGTGCTTGCCTAGCAGGCTCAAGGCCATGGGCTCCATCCCTAGCAGCACAAGAACAAAAACTTACAGAAGACAACCCGAGAGAAAAATCTTTACCACCTTGGATTAATCAAATGGTAAAAAAATGCATCTTGAGGAAGTCTTTTGCTTGAAGGACGTTATGTCTTCCTTTCAATAATACTGGAATATAATAAGAATTTTCAAGTACTCATTCAGAATTGTTTCATCCGCAGTGAAATATAGTTCAGTCACTTATAAGCAACTATTAATGATGGAGATATGTTCTGAGGATGTCATGAGGTGACTTTACAGTTGTCCAAAGAAGTTTCCTCCTCATTGAAGATTTGCTGGCAAGCACTTTCCCTCCATAATCAGCTTAAATTTCCAAAATTCTTTAACCGCCTTCACAGAAGCACCTGCAGACTCTACTCACTCTCACATTATACAATGAATAATGGCTTTTAAATGTAAACCACCCAGAGCTAGCAATAAATTCAATGTCACAGTTGGGTTCAGCCTCTTCTTTCAACACTACACATGAGCCTTCCACTTCTGGCGCTGAATGGCATATGCTGCTGCGCCTGGTCTTCAGGTCATTACAAGTTTCTCCAACTTGAATTCTGCGTGTCTCGTTGCCTTCAATGAGGCAGATCCTCTAACAGCTGTCTCTGTTCTTGTTTTTCAAGATCATAGCCATGTTGGAATGGGGTGTGTCTGACTGGTGAGTGACAGCAATCACCAACTTTTTACCTTCAGAATTGTTACTTTTATTCATTTCCAGGTCAATCACTTGATGTGGCCTCTTACTGGTAATATTAGCAGATTTTGTAAACTCTGGGGCCACAGTAAACAAAATAACATGAGATTAACAAAACACAAGAAAATATGATGCAATCAAGAGATGCAGTAAACATGAGACATGGGAGACTGTCTCATGTTTTCTGGCATACTGTTTTACAGGAAAGGTTCCTTTTTTCTTTTTGTTGGTACTGAATGTTGAACCCAGAGGCATTCTACCTCCGAGCTACACCTCTAGCCCTATTTTATTTTGAGATAGGGTCTCGCTAAGTTGCCGGGGCTGGCCTCAAACCTGTGATCCTCCTGTCTCAGCCTCCCATATACTGGGATTACAGGTGTGTGCCATCATGTCATTCCAGGCTCTTTTTTGGTAAACAAAAGGAGTGCACTCGAAAATAACAATAGTACAAGTATAGTAAAACAAATACATCAACCACTAGCATAGACATTTATTATCAAGTATTATGCACTGTACATAATCACACCTGCACAGTAGGTTTCTTTACGCCAGCATCACCACAAACACGTGAGTAAAGCATTAGACTACAATGTTAGTACTCCTCTGGTCAGCTCTTCTACAGAGGAACCCTGCTGGGGATGCAGGCATGAGGCCCTAGGTTGGATACTCACCACCACAAAAAAAGAAAACATACAGAATGATCCTCCCCCCAAAAAATATGGGGTAAACGATTTTAATATTAAGTAACATGTGATATTTTAAGTTACTATACTAACAAGAGGCTAATCTGTAAACTTCATTCTACAGCTTTAAGAAAGTCCCTCTATTCCTCATAAATACACATAAATATTCAAACAAAAATCACATATACAAACACAAAACACCTGGCCTCTCTACTCCAAATCAGATACAGATGAGAAGCTTTTTCCCTTATCCATTAAGGGAAAGGTTACAGAACTGGAAAGTCTGAATGATGCTGTTTAAAATAATAAAACACCATAGGAGGCAACTCATTTGGTTAACATTCCCTTTTTCCATTGTGCAAATCGAGTCACACTTTAAGATGTGGTAAAAATTCTTCGCAATTATTAATTTAAAAGGGGCACTTCCCTTCATTATAAAGTTCAAATATTTTCCATATATCTTCCTAATAGGAAGACAGGTTAATAATTTCCAGCCTCAATTAATCACTTGCTCATTATCTAAACAAGGACATTTTACTTCATGAACAGAAAATACATTAGGATAACTTTACACACAGGGGTTCATGAACAATAGATCCCCCTCATCATGCCAAAGGCAAAAGTGAAACTAAACACTAGTCTAGTATATGGAGAAAGAAAAGATGCCCCAGGATACAAATCAATGAAAAAAAGAAAGGTGACCTAAGCCACTTACATCTGGTACATCTTTCACTCAAAAAGAACTTACCTGTAAGAGTTGTTTACATTTATTATACTTTTCTGTTTTGTCAGCAATTTCTTTGGTCATTTCACAGACTTTACCCTTTGTTAGCATATCAAAATCTGTTTCTGCTGTAATAAGGTAGAAAATAAGATTGTTAAAAAGTACTTTGCCCCTTATATTATCTTCCTGTTCAGAAAAACTTAAATCATTATATAGTAAAATATAAAAATTAGAATACTGAAGGACAGAAACATCTGCTCATATCCCAAACACACACGATATATCTAAGCCAGGCGTGGTGACGCACGCTTGTAATCCCAGTAGTTGGGAGGCTGAGGCAGGATGATTACAGGTTCGAAGCCACCCTCAGAAACTTAGGCTCTCAGCAACTTAGTGAGACCCTGTTCCAAAATAAGAAATAAAATAGGTCTGGGGGTGTATCCCGGAGACAGAAGGCATCTGGGTTCCATCCCCAGTACCACACACACACACACACATACACAATATATAATATATATATATATATATATATATATATACACACACACACACACACATATACATACATACAGACATGTATGTATGTATATATATAAAAATCTAGGTACTGTAGGTTAAGTATCACTAATCCTAAAATCTGAAATGCAGTGAAAGGCAAAATGCTCCAAAATAGAATACTTTTTGGGCACCAATGTAACACTCAAAAAACTTCAGATTTTATTTTTTATTTTTCTTTTTTTTGCGGTGCTGGAGATTGAATCCAGGGGCATTCTACCTCCAAGCTACACCCCAGCCCTATTTTTTATTCTTTATTTTGAGAAAGGGTCTCACTAAGTTGTGGAAGGCCTCATTAAGTAGCTAAGGCTGGCTGCGAACCTGCGATCCTCCTGTCTCAGCCTCCCAAGTACTGGGATGACAAATGTGCGCCACCACGCCCGGCTAATTTCAGATTTTAGAACATTTCAGATTTTTGGATTAGAGATGCTCAACCAGTCTATGCAAACATTCTAACATCTGAAAACATTTCTGATCCTAAGCGTTTCAGAAAAGGAATATTCAACCTGTACAGAGGGCACACAAAAATAGAAAGGCAGATCCTATACTATGGGAGCCAAACCTAAATATTCTTCTTCTTATTATTATTTATTATTATTTTTTTTTTTTGCGGTACTGGGGATGGAACCCAGGGGCATTCTACCTTCAAGCTACACCCCCAGCCCTATTTTTTACTCTTTATTTTGAAACAGGGTCTCACTAAGTTGTGGAGGGCCTCACTAAGTAGGTGAGGCTGGCCGTGAACCTGCGATCCTCCTGCCTCAGCCTCCTAAATACTGTGGTTACAAGCATGCCCCACCACGCCCGGCCAAACCTAATTACTTAATAGTCTAGGATATTTATATATAACACCAAATACCCCAGACGTGAAACAAGGAAGTGTACTTCCTCTAGTACTGACTTTCATTATCAAGTACTTGATTTGTGTAAAAGCGAATAAAATCAGGACAGATGAAGACCTAGAGTTAATTCAAACTTTCATGTTAATCATGTGTTCCGTGTGTCTCTAATCTGTTCTATAACAAATGGACTAATAAAAATTTAACTCATCAGCCAACAAGTACACCAATGGCAGAAGTACCATAATGATCCAACGCAGCCAAAATAGAGAGAAATGGAGGAAGATAAGAAAAACAGGGGCTATTTTCCCCCTGGAGAATTATAAAATTAAATGACCACAATAAAATGCTTCAAAATCCCACATATTTAAAGGAATAGAAAGTAAAAATTCAATTTTGGTGATAGGAATTTCTGTTTTATTTTATGGGCAACTTTCTCTCCTAGAGCCCAAATGAGCTCAAAAGCACCAGCTCGCTTTTAACACCTGCGAATATTTTCATTAAAATAAACACTAGTTCACCCTCATGATTTTGTATATTCAGCCCGTGAATCACTTCATCTTGTATTTACATCCTCATCTTCCCCTACGCGTCAATTCCCTCACTCATGACGTGTGGATTATTATAAGCACCCTGAAAATCTTACACATGGAAGGCAGTATAAAACAGATCAATGCGTTCCACGGCGGGATACCCAGCTCAAAAACTCTACAAGACTTTTACCTGCAGAAGGTGGTGGCGGCTTTACATCTACAGCAGAGACAGAAGTGGCTGGGTCTGTGTTTATTGAAGCATCATTTACTTTCTGCTGATTCCCGATTTTCTTTGAGAAGACACCATTATTATTATTGGCCTATTCAAAATGTTAACAAAAAATTGTTAAGTAACTGAGTCATGTTCCCTTCCTTCAGTAAATATGAAAATAATAATCATAAAAAGAAATCCTGAAAGTCCACAAAGTCACTGTTGTGGTTTTAAAAGCCAACAAAAACTAAAGTCACACATCATTTTCCTAATCTTGCCACACACGGTGCATGCCTATAATCCTAGTACTTGGGAAGCTGAGACAGGAGGCCCAGCCTCAGCAACTAACAAGACCCTGTGTCTCTGCAACTTAGCAAGAGCCCGTCTCAAAATTAAAAAGGGTAAAAAAGGGCTGGGTGTGCAGAGCTCAATATAGAGTGTCCCTAGGTTTAATCCCCAGCTCCTCGAAATGAATGAATGCATGAATGTTTGTTTGTTGCAAGGAAAAAATAACTATGTTTTTCCTTATGAAATCACCAAAACTAGTCATTTGTAGAAACTTCATGCTAAGTTTTCTACTACAAAGTCAAAATGTGCTCAAGACACAAACCAAAATTTGTAAGTAATACTTAAATAGTAGTTACACACACACCACACACACCCCTCCCTACCTTACCACATGCATTCCTTGCTTCTGTCTCCCTTCAGATTTCAAAAGACCAGAGAAACATCATCTGCATCATACAATGTCAGACAACTGTGGAACTACTTTGCATTCCAAATTTTATTTTATTTTTTTTTATTATTTGTGTGTGTGTGGTACTGTGGATTGAACCCAGGAACATTCTACCTCTGAGCTACAACCTCAGTCCCTTTTATTCTTTATTTTGAAACAGGGTCTCACTAAGTTGCGAGGGCCTCACTAAGTAGCCGAGGCTGACCACAAACCCAGATCCTCCTGTCTCAGCCTCCCAAGTACTGGGATTACAAGTGTGCGCCACCACGTCCAGCTGCATTCCAGATTTTAAATATGTTACTTCTACATTTCCCTCCAATAGCAAGACTGTATTGAGTAAAATTTATGAACCTACAGTAATTCACACACATCTCCAAAGAAATTATCTTTGCTTTAATACAAATCTGCCTACCTATTCTGATGAAATTCAAAAGAATTAGCTAACATCCTTTAAACCTTCCTGATCTATGAAGATGAGAACAGAAGAGCTCACCAATGACAAACTGGGAGAGCAGTGACATCTAAACCCCCAGGGATGGATCCATGGTGACCCCATGAGTACAGGGATCTTTGTCCAAAAGATTCAACAATATGTACTGGGTTTTAAATGGCAAAGATATTTATTAAGAACTTAGAGGAAAATGGTCTAAAAGGAGGGCTTACCCTCTCCTAGTCTTTTTTGCTGTTGCCCTTATTTTCTTGATAGGTTCTCCAGTAAGTAAGAATTATCACTGCAATAATATTAGGCCAATGATTTGAAATCAAAGAGATAAATTGAGGTATTATAATTTTTATTGGCAAACAAAAATATTGATAAAGGTGATATTTTACTATGTAGGAATTTAATGATACTTACTGACTGGTCTGAAAGTTTGTTTATTTGTTTTTGGAGTCTCTGGCATTCCTTAAATTTTTCTTTATAATGATCTGCAGCCATCTGAAGCCGGAGTTTCAGATCTTCAACCTCTCTTCTGAGTTCATGTTCCAGTGTACAAGTCTTTTCCTAGGAAAGAAACAAACATTTCCTCAAATATAAAAACTTGATGCCTCATCAGGTAATTAGTAAATCCCAACTTTAATTTTACTTTTTACTTTCTAGCTTTTAAATTTTATTTGTCTTGGGGTTTAGGCTACAGAGCCACATGAACTCTCCTAATAAATCCAGCTTTATATTCTTAGAGAAAGGTTTGTTTAAAAACTAGAGACAAACTGTCCACCCCTGAATAGCAATTCTTACTCTCTTATAAAGCACAATAGTGTTTTGTTCCAAACAAAGCAAGATACACCAGATGTAAAAAAATTCCTAATAGTAATTGTCCTTACAAAAGTTTTTCTTGAAGCTTACATTCATTTCAACCCAAGAAGTTACAATGACTAAACAAAAGGAATAGAATTGAAAACTCTTTGATCAGGAATCTGACCTTGAGGTAGGATTGGGAGAAGAAAAGTAATAGGTAGAAAGGAGACAAACAGGGAAGGGAGGAGAAGCTGTAGTTTCAAAATCCAAAAGTGGGATGATCCTTATCTTCACCCTACAGGATCTGTTTTTTCCTTAGGCAAACATCCCCAAAAGGCGTCCACCTTTCCTAAAGACCTATCTCCCTACCACAAGTTTCTAAGCTGTTTGGAAACAAAGGATCCATAAAAAAGATCTGACTCAGTCAAAGATCCACTGACCAGGATTATGAGGAAATCCAGACCTCCACCCCTGCTGTGGGCCCCTCCCCACAGGGGTCTCCTATGAAAAACCAACTGCAAACCCCAAATGCCTCTCAGGAGCCTCTCTCCCTCTTGAGGTGGCCTGCGTTCTCTGTGTATCAAGAGCCTCTCTCCCTCTTGAGGTGGCCCGCGTTCTCTGTGTATCCCCCACTTTCTAGATAAACCTCTGCCGTCTGACAGGCACATGCTGTAATGCCTCCTTCAGCCTCCAAAGCCAAGCACCCCCAGGTCCTGGGTGAGTTTCCCGTCCCCAAATCGGGGAACTCCTCAGGACATGACTGACTTTTTTGTGAGCTTCTTCTGCTGTCTGGATCAACATAGAAGTTCAAAATGAACTTGCTTTACCTGATCTTTTTTCCCAGCATTGAGTTTAAGCTCTGCCAGCGCGTCCGCTAGCTGCTTTTTCACGTTCTCGTTCTCCAAGCGTGCGGTGTGTAAGTCGGCCATCATTCTATCTCTCACACTGACTGCATCACTAAGTTCTTTAGCCAGAAAGACAACTTCTTGCCGAGTCGCCTGGACCTGCTCCTCTGATTTACGGAGCTGCTCCTTTAAAAAGAAAGTATCGTCCTGTAAAGAAGCAGATCAATAGTTGTAATTAAACCATTCAAGTAAAAAAAGGCAGAAGCAATTTATACATTTTCAACATATCCAAAGTTTTAAATTAAAATTGCCTTTCTATTCATAACTTAGATGAAATATGTGTCTACAAAAGACTTGAAATTTAATATTGCTTTAAGTTTCCCACGTAACAAGCCTATACTGGGTACTATTTTATACATGAAAAAACTGAAATACAGGAAGTCAGGTGACACATGAAGTGCTTAAAGGCCTGGCTAAACACAGACTCACATGAATGCTCCTGAAACTCAAATGAACACGCTCCCCTCCCCAATCTCTCTGGCTGGAACTACTGACCCACATAGTTTGTGATTACAATAAAAATAATTTCAAAGACTTCCTTGTACCACCAAAAATTTTGGCCAAAAAATGTTTACTAATTTCTAACCTAAGAGTCACCCAATATATTAATCTACCATTCCATATCATTATGAAAACATAGAAAAAATTGAGAATTCAGTTTTAAAGCAAAAATATTGTTATATCAATAGTAAAGGTAAGGCACTGGGAAAATGAAAAGTAATTAGCACCTTTTAACAAACCTAAAAACACCTTTAACAAGTTTAATTGAACCAAGTGATGCACGCCTGTAATACCAGTATTTGGGTGGGTGAGACAGGAGGATTGCAGGTTCGTGGCCAGCCTCAGCAACTTAGCGAGGCCCTCAGCAACTTAGTGAGACCCTGTTTCAAAATAAAAAATAAAAAGGACTAAGGCATCTAGCTCACAGGTAGAGTGCCCCGGGTTCAATCCCCAGTACCACACACACAAAAAAAAGTTTAAATTGCCATAATAAAACTGTTTCCTTTAATACTAATTAGACATTTTGAAACAGTGAATATTATATTAAACTTTTCTGCTTTTAATCTCTGTAGTAAATATAATGTAAAACAATAAAAAATGCAATCCAATGTTAATTTTTAAATTGTTAGATCCTTCTAAAGACATATAAATGATTATGTTAGGGTGAACAAAATCTTTATAGGCCTAACACCAATGGTTTTGGTTGGAGGTTTTGGGAGAGGCTTATTGGGGATTGAACCCAGAGGCATTCTACCACTAAGCTACACCCCCATCCCTATTTTTTATTTTGAAACAGGGTCTAAGTTACTGAGGGTTTCAATAAGTTGCTGAGACTGGCCTTGAACCCGTGATCCTCCTGTGTTAGCCTCCCAAGTACTCAGATTACAGGTGTGAGCCTCGTCTGGTTCCCCATCATTTTAACTATATAAATATTGTCAACTTCTATTTAAAAACAAAAACAAAAACAAAAAAGAACTGGAAAAAAATTATTTCTAATATATTCGGGAAAGGTATACTACTTCTGACATAAGCAACTTTTCTAATCAAGAAAAGGAAAAACCCCACACCCCAAAATAAATGGTGAACAATAATGATAATGTATAATAATAATAATACACTAAACAAAAGGAATCCGGTAAGTCCATAGAAAAATTTAAAAAGGGGGAAAGAAGCTGGGCGTGGTGGCGCTCGTTTGTAATCCCAGTACTTGGGAGGCTGAGACAGGAGGACTGCAGGTTCGCAGCCAGCCTCAGCTACTTAGTGAGACCCTGTTTCAAAATAATGAATAAAAAATAGGGCTGGGAGTGTAGCTCGGAGGTAGAATACCCTGGGTTCAATCCCCAGCACCACACATAAAAAAAAGGACGGGGGAATAACAGGAACCTCTTTATAAAATAGTATCTACTAACAAATGTATAAGAAATGATGGAATTTTAAAAATCATTTTGCAGCCATTAGTCTAAAGAGATGATGCAGGTGAGAATCATCAAAGGATAATAAAACCACCGGGCAAAAGGCTATTAGAGAACAGGCTATTCACATTACCTCGAAGTATTATCCCAGACTGCTTAATCATCTCAAACAGGGAACAAAAAGGCACTTCTAAAATGCCAGGCAGACATAACTTTAAACAAATTACCAAACCTAACATCAAAAATGGAACAAACAGCCGGGCACGGTGGTTCGCGCCTTAATCCCAGTACATGGAAGGCTGAGACAGGAGGATCACAGATTTGAGGACAGCCTCAGCAATGTAGGCAAGACTCTCACAGCAACCTAGCAAGACCCTGTTTCAAACCAAAAAATAAAAGGGGCTAGAGGTGTAGCTCAGAGGTAGCATGCCCCTGGGTTCAATCCCCAGTACCACAAAAAAACAAGAAGGGAACTAACTGACATTCTATGTCTTCTGATATGACTGTAATAAGATGTGCAGAACTTCATAAATGTTTCATGCCGAAAATGTTTGCCATGAAATCTGTGAGAAAACAATTGACAAATCCAGACTATGAAACGTTGTCTCCAATTAGCCTCATTTCTTTAAAAATATGTTAGACAAGGGGTGTAGCTCAGTAGAAGAGTACTTGCCTATCATGCATGAGGCCCTGGGTTCAATCTCCAGCCATAAAATGTAGTGCATGTGTGTGGGGGATGGGGGAAGTGTAGGGGCACTGTTCTCGATTAAAATTGTATGGAACACTATTCTACAAAAACCACTATTCCAGATCACAATAGATTAAAAATACAACAATGAAATTAATGTGTAATCTCTGACTAACCCTGGATCAAAATTTTCTAAAGGTTCTAAGACTATATTTGGAACAATATACATATGGATTGTGTAGAGGAGAACAGATATCCTATCTGAGAAATTCACAGGGTGACAATCGTGTTACAGTTATACTGAAGAACGTACTTGTTCATAAACAGGCAGGCTAAAGCATTTAGGGTGAATTATCATAATTCCTGCAACTAACCTACAAATGGCTCAGAAAAAAAGCATCTAAATAGGGAAGATAAAACAAAGGATGGCAAAATATTTAAGGGTACACAGCTATTTACTATTCTGTTCTTCCAACTTCTCTGTAGTTTTAAACTTTTTCAAAAGAATTGGTTGGGGAAAATTAAAAATAAACAGTTAAGAACAATAAAGGCAATCATATTGAATACATTTACTAGAGATGTTTTATAATCATCAAATACATACTGCCAAGGTACTTACTTTATTTGAGGTTGTAAGCAGGAAAGCCCTTTGCAGATTTTCCTTTTCAGCCAAACACAACTGCAGTCTGCCAATCTCTTCTTTGAAATGAGTAATCATGCTTTCTTTGTTTCCATCTAAATTCTTTAAAGTCTGGACTTCTGACACAAGCTTGGTATTTTCTATCTCTGTATTCTTCAAATGCATCTGTAACAGTGTTTGAAAATGTTAAGAATATTCCTTCCAGCTCCATCACCTAAGTTAGTAAAAGTTTAAAATACTATTACTTATCTCTAATTCAAAAATAATGAAAACTGGGCATGGTGGCGCACGCCTATAATCCCAGTATTTGGGAGGCTGAGACAAGAGAATCAATCGCAGGTTTGAGGACAGCCTCAGCAACGTAGTGAGACTCTCAGCAATCTAGCGAGAGACTGTTTTGAAAACAAAATATAAAAAGGGCTGTGGGTGTAGCTCGGAGGTAGAATGCCATTGGGTTCAATCCCCTGCACCAAAAAACAAAAAACAAAAACAAAAAAAACAAAATCGAAGGAAGGGACCAGGAGTCAGGAGACCCAAGTTCTGCCAAATGAGTGCCTGAGCTTATCAGAACATGTAGAGCAGAACACGGCTTTTCCAGGGTTTTCTATTTTCCATAGTGATTAACTCTAAGGTCTAACTACATTACTTGGTCTCTAAAGACTTTTCCTTTGATTTAATAACTTTAGGTTCTTTTTTAAAATGTAAATAAATTTGAATATGAGATCTGAGGGCATAACCAAATTCTGGAAAACTAGAAAGGGTACATTCAAAACACATCTGAACCAACTCAACTTTCTGCTTGTAAAAAGCACTGTCATTTACTTCCCATGTGTCTAAAATTACGTATGTTAATTAACTCAACTATACTGCTTTTCCCCTGAGTGTTGCTGATTTTCCTATAACAGATATACGAGTGGAATTCAATAACTGGAACGACACAGAGGACAGTCATCTATTGTTCACTAGCAAGGGTATCTTGCATTTTTTGCACTTCATTCTTTAAATGTATAGGAAACTAAAGGAGTAACCACTGTTTATAAGGATGGAATCTAACTCCTAATTCTCCAAGGTGTCAGCAGACAACACCTTGGCAGTATCACCTTTAAATCTCCTTAATTCTCCTAATTATCAGCTCATGAAAGTGCCTTAAAATGAAGCTGTTCTTGAAATTCCTCATCTAGAACTTCCTTCAGAAAATGCTTATTAGCTACTTAAGAAAATCAGTTGTAATTTACATCCACATTATTGACAATTAAGCTAACAATTCTATATTGAGGAATGCTTCAAAACCTCCAAAGGGTGATGATCATTAGCAGTGAGGATATTTCTGTAAAATGACAATCTGCAGCAGTATGGGACAAGAGGAGCTGGACCACTCAGCTGCGTGGCTTCCAAATTCCTAACCCACACCACCACCGGGGTGAGTTGTTACAAAGCAACAAGTAACTAAGAGAAGTGGGACAAATACCATAAAAATTAAGAGACCAGTAGAGAAATAAGAGGACTGGAGGAGGGAAGAGGGCAGGGCAAGACGAGGTAGGGGGAAGAAAACAGACCAAATGATGCTATGGCATACACGAATGCATCATATGAACCTATCATGTACAATTACAATGTACCAATAAAATTTTTTAAAAATGGAAAAAATGCCGGGCGTGGTGGCGCACGCTTGTAATCCCAGTACTTGGGAGGCGGAGACTGGAGAATCCGGGTTCGCAGCCAGCCTCAGCTACTTAGTGAGGCCCTCCGCAACTTTGTGAGACCCGGTTTCAAATTAAAGTATAAAAAGTAGGGCCGGGGATGTAGCTCGGAGGTAGAACACCCCTGGGTTCAATCCCCGGTACCACAGAAAAAAAAAAAAAAAAAAGGAAAGAATAAATTACCTTGTAAAGGTCCTTCTCATCCTTTTCTGTCTTCAACTGACCTTCAAGTTGTTCTCTTTCATGTTGTATCTTCCTGAGCTTGTCCTTTAAACTGAGTTAAGATAAAGTAACGTTAATATACACAAAAAATTATTAAAACAGTGAAGTTATACTTTTAAAGCATCAGAAATACCTGTCTAATTCAGTTTCTTTTTCAATTGCTTTATGTGTCACTGACACAATATCTTCCTCAAGCTGGAGAGCTTTAGATGTAGCATCACCGTATCTCTTCTTAAGCTCTTCATTTTCCATTTTTAAACTTTGAGATACTTCCATAAGACCCTTGGAAATAACAACAAGTTATGTGAGAAACAGAATCAGTAAAGCAAATTTGGCTCTCTTTAAGATCTGTCAGCCAGGCGTGGTGGCACATGCTTGTAATCCCAGTACTTGGGAGGCTGAGACCAGAGAATCCGGGTTCGCAGCCAGCCTCAGCTTAGTGAGGCCCTCCACAACTTGGTGAGACCCTGTTTCAAAATAAAGAATGAAAAGGGCTGGGGATGTAGCCTAGAGATAGAATGCCCCTAGGTTCAATCCCCAGTACCACACACACACACACAAAAAAACCTGTCTTAAAAGATCTCTCTCTCTCTCTCATATGAGACAAGGACTCAGGGACTCATTATTTTGCTGGCCCCAAGCAATCTTTTTGCCTCGGTCTCCTAAGTAGAGTTATACAAATTATGATAAACAAGTGAACCATCATGAAAGCAGGTTCTCTGATCAATGAGTTATGACTTGTTACAAAGCAACAGACAGCCAGGTGGTAGCACATGCCTGTAATCCCAGCATTTGGGAAACTAAAACAGGAAGACTACAGGTTTGAGACCAGCCTAAGCAATGTAGCAAGACTCTCAGTACCCTAGTGCAACCCTATTTCAAAACAAAAGATAAAAAGGGCTGGGGGTATATAGCTCAGAGGTAAAATGCCCCTGAGTTTAATCACCAGTATCATAAATAAACAAACAAATAAATAATAACAGATAATAGAAATGGAAAGAATATCATAAAAATTAGGAAATATTACTTAGCAAAGCAGGAACAAAATTAAAGTGATTGGTGTTAGGCCAGGTGTGGTGCCCACGCCTGTAATCCCAGTACCTGGGAGGCTGAGACAGGAGAATCGCAGGTTCAAGGACAGCCTCAGCAAGCAGTGAGACTCTCTCATCAACTTAGTGAGACCCTGTTTCCAAATAAAAAAAATAAATAGGGCTGGGGGTGTAGTTCAGGGGTAGAATGCCCCTGGGTTCAATCCCCAGTAACACACACACACACACACACACACACACACACACACACACACACATAAAGTAATTGGTGTTACACTGGTTGAGTATCCCTTATCTGTTTGAGAGCTGAAGTGTTTCAGATTTCAGATATTTTTTAAATTTTGGAATATCTAGTTACAAATAATAAGACATATTGGGGATGATACTCAAGTCTATATACAAAATTTGTTTGTTTCATATATACTCATACATATAGCCTGAGGTAATTTTATGCAATGCTTTTAATAATTTTATACACTTTGACTCAAATCATTACACGATTTTAGTCAGGGATGGAAATTTTCCACTCTTGACATCATGTTTCAGATTTTGGAGCATTTCTAATTTTGGATTTTTACATTGGGGATACTCAGCCTGTGTTAGATACTAAATATTATAAACTGCCTCTGTCTAAAACTCTGTCCCTGATACAGCAACAATAGCAGCTTTTTTGAAAGCTACTATGTAGAAGATGCTATATTACATATTTTATGTGCATTCTCATTTGATCTGCACACACCCTAAAAATTAGCAACAGTTATGACCTGCATTTACATTTGAGAAAACTGAACCACCGAGAATTTAAGAAGCACAGCAAAGGTTACACAACTAGTAAATGGTAGAACTGAGAATGACTTTGACTTTCTAGTATCCTGAAACAAAAACTTTCCTAAAACAGTAACTGAATATTTAATTTTAATAATCAAGGTATTGAAATTTTGGTAATTTGACTTTGTTTGCTTTTGGTTTTATTTATCTATTTATTGAAACCGGATCTTGCTATGTTGCTCAGGATGGCCTCAAACGTGCCTGGGCTCATGCAATACTCCTACCCCAGCCTCCCTACACTACAGTAGGGCACCGTCAGGCCCAGTTTGGTAATCTGATTTTTATCTAGTCTTGTATAAGCCTTCTTAATGCTGTTTTTAACAAACAGGTGTAATTTTAGGTATAAGATACTATCAAAGATATTTCCCAAATCTACTCACAAACTAGTGATTTCAAGTAATACTGCTGCAGCAGAGATTGCTGCTGGCTGTCTGGCATATCACCATCTCCCCTCGGGCACAGTAGTACATACGGCTGCCCAACTACACTGTTTCCCAGCTTCTCATGTCATTTAATCACAGTCATCTAAATTCTCATCAATGGAATATGAACACAGTGATACATATTACTTCCACATCTTTCCCCTTTCAAGCTGCTGGAACCAGGATATACCAGCAAACAAGTTTCTATCAGGAAGATGTAAATTCTCAAGGAGTCTAAGGGGTATCAGTGGGATGATATGAAAAGTAGCTGAGACTCTGAATAATCATGTAAATCTGCCTCCATAGACTTAAACGGCTTGCAAAATAGATTGTTACATTTAAAAAAAAAAAGCTCTTTGTGTTACACTGTTGGGTTTGTCTTCACTCATCCCTAAGTATTTAAATCAACTTTCATTCTGAAACAGTGCCATTAGGAAAAAATTAAATGTGTTATGTAATAATATGTAAAATAGACCATCCTTTGATTATACCCAAAACAATGATTTTAAAACTACTATTTTGAATTGCTTTAAATATCTGATTCATGAACAGAAAATGCAGCCAGCAACCAAAAACTAACCAAAAGTATGGAAATTAAGAAGCTAATTCAAACATGCGAGGATACATGCTAGGATACACTAAACAATCCAGGATCAACTCAAAGGTAACAAGTAAACAAAGTAGAGGATCTCAAATATAAGTAAATTATATTCTGAAAAAGATTTAATCCTTGCACAATTTCGTAAATACACTAAAAAACACTGAACAGTACTCTTTCAAGTACTGAACTTCATTGTATATAAATTACATCACAATAAACCTGTTTTTAAAAAGATCAACGAGATCTGATCACACCTTCGACCTTCTATCCTACAGAAGCACAAAAGTGGTTAAGAACACTAATGGATAGCCGGGCGTGGTGGCACACGCTTGTAATCCCAGTACTTTGGGAGGCGGAGACCAGAGGATCCGGGTTCGCGGCCAACCTCAGCGCGCATGCATGCGCGCGATCTATTCTCTCTCTTTCTCTCTCTCTCCTCTCTCCTCTCTACCTAGTGAGGCCCTCCGCAACTTCGTGAGACCCGGTTTCAAAAATAAAGCATAAAAAAATAGGGCCGGGGGTGTAGCGCGGAGGTAGAACGC
>PVJS01010596.1:0-47650 GCA_004027185.1 Glis glis | reverse complement strand
ATGATTTTTCTACATTGCATTTTTTAAAAAGGGGTTTTAGCTGGGCTTGGTGGTGCACGCTTGTAATCCCAGTACTTGGGAGGCTGAGATTGGAGGATCCGGGTCCGTGACCAGCCTCAGCTACTTAGTGAGGCCCCCCACAACTTAGTGAGACCCTGTTTCAAACTAAAGAATAAAAAATAGGGCTGGGGGTGTAGCTTGGAGGTAGAATGCCCCTGGGTTCAATCCCCAGTACTGAAAAAAAAATGGAGGGTTTGTTTTATTCTCTATCTTCGATGTTAGAAGCTTTTCTCAGATATTGGATAGCCCCTGGTGGTAAGAATTAAGTGTAAAGGTAAAAACAAACAAAACTGATTGAACATGTTGAGCCTTCAGTGGGTTTGTGGATTTGAGGTTTACTATAGGTGATCCGGTGAGTCATTTGTTGATGAACTACCAGAATCAGTATTAGGGCTTTCCTTTTGAAATAAACACATTCCCCCAAAGAGTGCTCTTCTAATTTCCAGCATGGAATGAAAGGCCTGGCTGTATCTTCTGGGAGTTATGTAGAAGAAAAGGAAGTACGCCAGCATCCAGGCTTTGTTGCATATTCCGTTAATAATGACCAGTCTTTGCCAGTCAATCCCTAGACCAAAACCCTTTATTTTGCACTTTCCAGAGAAGAAACTTCTCTATCTGATGTCAAGGTAGGGGAGAGGCAGAGTGATGATGAGAGTTGGAAGAGACTTAGGGATCCAACTACTTCTCCAACAACTTTGTCCCACTTACTATTAATTTACCCCAATTCCCTTCTAATTTCAGCAGAACCTCTTGCTGCCATTTCCTGGTAGTGTAAATATATTTGTTTTTCAGTTTTTTCACTAGTTGAAATTTGGCTTTTTGGTTCTTCCATGCCCTTTAACACTTCTCGATTGACTTTCCAGCTTCTAACGTTTTGTTGCTATCATCCTTCCTGCTTTGTTTGCATTTGTGGATTTACTTACTAAAAAAAAAAAAGGAATAAGAACTTTATTGTTTTTTCAGTAATTTTAGTAGGGGTTTGTGATGGAGTATACTTATATATAAGCATTTAATTTGCCATCTTAACCCTAAATTTCTTTGATTTCTCTAAAATTGACAATCTACTTACAAATCTTCAATTGTGCCTAATTATCTCACTGGAGTCAGAAACAAAGTTGGAGGAATAGCTGACCATTCTTTCTTTCTCTTTTTAAAATTCATGTTCTCATTATTTACATATGATAATACCAACTTTCTTTTCTAAAAATACTAAAAATTTACTAAATTTTTAACTTTTGACATGAATAATGAATGTATATGCTTCTGATGAATTACCAGTGAAAAATTAAGTATACACAGAACTGAATGACTGAACTGAATTCATTGAGCACGAGTATATGCATGTGTATGTATATATATTGAGTTTGAATCTATTAGAAGCCAAGGAGGTCATAACATAGATTAAATTTATGCCATTAAGACAGAGTGTACTTTTATCTACATTTATCTCTCAATAAATAGTCATTATTTGATCTGAACACATTTTGCCTGAATCATAGATGCTCCGTTTCATCAAGGAAACCTTCTCTCAGTCATTAGCAGAGTGCTCCTATCCCCTGACTTTGCAAACAGGAAGCTCTAATCTTTCTAGAAATAAATCATTGCTTTCACCATAAGTAGAGAGAAAACTATGTTATTAGTCACAGTGACAGAGCCTTTCAAATCTGATTATATCAGGATGCTGCAGAAATTATTTTTCATTCACAATCCACTTTAATAGCTCAAAGTTTTCAGAGATTCCTACTTGTTGGAATCACCTTCTAACAGTTTTGTGTTGAGAGTGAGTTTGGAGGTAGAGGGGTAGGAAGAGGACCAGAAGTTGCTCAGTAGGGATTAAGACAGACCTCAATTACAATGACCCAAGGGTTTGCTAAATTTCTTTTACTCTAGTTTAAAGGATTCAGGTTCAGAATAAACACCCACCCCTAGGTAGAAGTACTGTTCCTGACTACAAGCTATAGTTCTGATTTTGGCCCACAATCTTAGTGCTATGGACTGAATTGTGTCCCACCAAAATTCCTATGTTGCAGTCTTAACTTCCAAAGTGCTCATATTTAGAGATGGGGCATTTGAGAGGTATTGAGGTTTGGGTTTGGGATGTCTCCCAAAGTCTTATGTGTTCAGAGGTTGGGCTTTTAAGAAATAATTGTATTGTGAGGACTCTGGTCTCATCAGTGGGTTAATCTATTGACACTGAATGGACTACTGGGAGGTGGGACCTAGTTGGAAGAAGTAGGTCACTGGGGGCATGCTCTGGGAAGGTTTATCTTCTCTCTGGCTTCTCTCTATCTCTGTCTCCCAGCTGTCATGAGCTGAGCAGCTTTTCTTTCTCACACCCTTCCACCATGATGTTATGCCTCTCCTCAGGCCCAGAGCAATGGAGCCAGCCAGCCATGGACCAAAACCTCTTAAAATATGAGCCAATGTAAATCTTTACTCCACTAATTTGTTTGTGTCAGGTATTTTGGTTGCAGCGACAAAAAGCTGATTAATACAGAGGTAATTAATTAGGTTTAGATGAGTTCATGAGGATGTGGCCCTCCTCTTGATGAAATCGGTATCCTTATAAGAAGAACTATCAAAGTCTCCTCCTCCTCCTCCTCCTCCTCCTCTTCCTCCTCCTACCTACCTACCTACCTTCCCCGCCTCCCCCCTCCTGTGTGAGGACACAGTAAGAAGGCAGCCATCTGCAACCAGGGAAAAAGTCCTCACCAGCGCCTGACCATCACTGGCAGCCTGATCTCAGACTTCCAGCCTCCAGAACTGTGAGGAAGTAATTTCTGTTGTTGAAGCCCCCAGTCTATGTGTTGTTGGTCATGTGGGAGACAGCCTGGCTTCAACCCATCCATACTCTGGAAATGTGTCCTGAGGCTACTTTCTCACACCAACCGCTTCTTCAGTTCTCTGGTCATCAACAGAGTGTCTGCTATTTTAATTCCTTTCTGACAGTATCTACTTGGCATTAGTGTCAAACTCACAAGTTTAAGAGGTACAGCCTCTCAAGACTGCCCTATTATTATTTTTTTTTTTTTGCGGTACCAGGGATTGAACCCAGGGGCGTTCTACCTCTGCTCTACACCCCCGGCCCTATTTTTTATACTTTATTTTGAAACCGGGTCTCACGAAGTTGCGGAGGGCCTCACTAAGTAGACAGACAGACAGACAGACAGACAGACAGAGAGAGAAAGACAGGGAGAGAGAGAGAGCTGAGGCTGGCCGCGAACCCGGATCCTCTGGTCTCCGCCTCCCAAAGTACTGGGATTACAAGCGTGCACCACCATGCCCGGCACCCCTATGTGTTATTCTGAGTGACTTACAAGTCAGGAATTCCAGAACTCCTCAGGTTTGATAGTTTGCTATCATGGCTTATAGAATCCAGAAAAACACTTTGTTTATGTTGACCAGTTTTTATAGGAAGAGGTGAATAGGACAAGGTTTGGGGGCCAAGGAGTTGTCATGCCTTCTCCTGAAAGTCCATGTGTTCACAGCCAGGAGGTCACAAAATCTGGTTCAAGAGTTTCTGTAGAGCCTAGTCTCCACCCCGCCCCTATAGCTTGGGAGTTGGGGCTGAAAATTCCAGCCCTCTAATTACTTGGTGTTTCTGGTGACCAGTCCTTTCCTGATACCACCTAGGGGACCTGCCCTATGTTACCTCATTAGTATAAACTCAGGTGTGATCAAAAGGGGCTTGTTATGAATAACAAAATATGACTTTTTAAAAATATATACTTTCAAAAGATGCTTTTTATCTCTCAGGATGTTCTAAGGGTTTGGAGGAACTCTTTACCAGGAACCAGTGATAAAGACAAATGTATTTCTTCTTATGCCATACATCCAAAGCCTATACTTATTGTTTGTGGTCAGCTCCACATTCATTCATCAAGTATATTATAAAGGAAGAGAGGCAAGAAAGTAAGCACTTATGTAGTATGTCAGGATGCTTTTTGACTTTAGGTGACAGAAGTGACTTAAATAATAAGGAAGATATGTTATCGTTAGGAGGAAATGCTGCCTCCTTTTCCATCACAAATGCCATCGACTGGAGAAGGAACAAGTGCTCGCCTTTGGAGGGACAGTGATTGCATCAGCTTTGCCGCAGAAGAACCTTGGCCCCTCAAACAACCTTGGCAGTGATATTTTGGTTGCTGAGAAACTAATTAGAAGATGGGACCCTTTTACAAACTCTTCAAATGACCCAGAGTTTCAAACAGATGTTTCAAGGAAATGCATACCTGCTGCTCTTCCATTAGCCAATTACTTGGTTGCAACTGTCATGGGCTCTTTCTTTGCAACAATTATGAAGAGTTATGGCCCATCTGGCAACTCAAATGTTTAGCTTAATTTGAGGGAAATTTGGTGGTAATTATAGGCCCAGTGTTTCTGTTAAGTCTTGAAAAAGAACCCATCACCACAAGCTTTTTGAGAAAAGCTTGGTGAAAAGGCATAGTGGCGGATCCCGTTCTCCAGGAAGCATGCAGACAAGGGTCTTGGGGGATCTTTCAGGAAACACGATGCGTGCATGCATACATACAAACCCACTCACACAGCATAAAGCTAAGAAACCCCCAACTCCAAGGCAACAGAAACAAAATGGATAGTACAATATATAAGAACATAATGAACCATCACATAGCTTGAAGTACTGAATTAAGATGTTGAGCATTTAAGCATGGTTCTATGAATTCTTGCTGGTTTCTTATGACATTTCAGCAGTTTTGGTATTCTTAGGATCTCCCTTTGTATATTTAAAAAATATTAGTATATTTGTCTATAAGACAATAGTTGCCATATTGAATTTTCATTAGAATTATGAAATTGTAAAAAAAATTCTTGTTTGAATTTGTAACACCCTCGTCTCTTAAAGCAAGCAAGCAAGCACATCTCTGAGGTGAAACAGAAGACAAAGGCAAACACAAACACTTCCTAGACTGCAGGAGGTTTGGTTCTGTTAAATAATTATTGTTTTGCTTAGTAACCTTAAGGCTTTCAAGTATTAAATAAAAGTTTCAATCATTCCCATTTTTAGTAATTGAGATAAATCTATTTGGATTACCATTATGTATGGTAAAAAAAATACTATTATGTATCTATTATAGCTTTTATTCTTGGGACCTGGCAGAGACTTTGTGGGTTTTTTTCCCCCTCGGCTCTGCAGATCCCTAAAGCATTTTAAGTATTAGAAGCCAAGCATTCAGTACAAACAGTTTCAGTTTCCATACTTCCTAGCAGGCCAGCCAAGAGCCATCCTAGGCAGATGGAAAGAAAAAGTTTATTTCTGGAAAATATGAAGACATCTTTGTACTTGTAAATATTTTCTTACCCCATATTTTTGAAATTAACATCTAATTAGCATGGGGCACGTTGACTTGTGTTTATAAACCAGATCTGCATTTCATTTTAGACCAAGATGAAATATTCATTCATTTATTTTTTTAACCGTCTCCCAATGTGATATTATATTTACAATAAAGAACATCTGGATATTTGCAATTGGAAAAGTCTTCATGCTTTGAAATATAACATTCAATAAATAGTTCTCCTTCCACTGCTAAACAGCAATCAGCATGTCTCAGATATTTGGGTAGATTTTTATTTTATGAAAAACATTAGCATTTTGTATCATTTAAGACATCTTAATATACTAGGTAGGTGGTGAAAATGCAGGTTGGGCTTCAGGGGAAAATCTGAAATTTTGTAATAAATTAGGGTAATTATGCCAGCATGGTTAAATCTTAATGAAGAATAATGGCCCTTTTTCCTCCTTTGGTCTGGCCTTGGGTCCTTTCAAGTGTGAACATGATGTTACAATACTGCCCCCTTCTGTAAGATTTTTCTTGTCCCTTCCAAAGAAACATCAGGGGAAAAACAGAAACAACTAACAGATGACTGGGCATAAGTATATCTCATTACATTTGGCATTTAAAAGCATGTTTTGAAGAGCAGTTCAGGCCCCTTAAGTGTAGAAATCTCGAATAATACTATAACGCACGCTTTTGTTTTTCAGTTTGTTTTCTTTTAAACTAATTTTGTTGCTGCTGTGTTCCTTTGGGTTAAACAGAGGGAACGTTCTTCCCTAACACGGTTGGGGGTGACAGATCTTACTCGAGGTTTTGTGAATGTGTTTTTGTTTTAATTAGCGTTGGTTTCAAGGAATTTTGTATCTTTGAAAAAAGCATACCGGATATCTTTGAGGCTGGATAAAGAATGATGCTTTTGTCTATCTTCAGTGTGGCTTTGGTATTTTTAATAATAGGAACAAATCTTGTGGTAAAGTATATCAATTCAACCAATCATATCTTGGAGTCCATCCAGTCTTAAATCTGTCTGTAAACAACTTCGTATTCTTTTGCATTGAGTGAAACTATAAATTCATGTGAACAAGCTTTTGGCAGAAGTAACATTTAGACTGCATTTTGTTTTGGTGAAAAGTTGAATTCTTTCTTTCCCTTTTTTATGGGTATTGTTTTAACAAAATGATTTCGATGACATTTCTTTTTCCAATGCATATTTTCTAACATTGGAAAACAAATCGAAAGCCACTTATCATATGAATCACTGTTAAAGTCAGCAGTAATCCACTGTGTAAAATTTCCCTCTAAAGGCACAGAGGCTAGAGGCTTAAACCTGGAGCACATTAAATTAGTTCCAGTCTCTCGCGAATGGGCTTTGCCTGGCTTGCTTAGGCAGGCAAAACGGAAACAGGCAGTTTATAACAAGAAGTCTGCTTTAAAAACCATGGGGTTCATTGGAGCAAGATTTATATCCCCCACTTATATAAACATTACAAATGTGGACTGCAAGTAGGAGGGAAACCTTTATCGAAATCTCTTGAAGAGCTTTTTCATTGTGAGTAAAATGGACAGCAAGCACTGTTGTTTGAAGATATGCCAGCATTTCTACAATCATCTTCTTCACTGCTCTGCCTGATTAAAATGTAGCATTGTGAAAACTAACCAGACCACCTACTTTTAATTTATTTTCATGATGAGACTACGTTGGCATCAAAAGTGGAGCCAAAAAACTCAATGCTGAAGGAGAAAATTATCATTTCAGGATTTTAAAAAAGACAGTTTAATTATATAACATCGTGGGGTAATGAAATCTGGACATCAGTTTATATCACCTCCTGATTTAAAATGATTTTTATATATAAACACGATCCTAGATATCATATTATCTTTGGGATTGTAATGGAACCCAGATGAGGCTTGAGATATTTGGTCCAATAAACTGAGAAAGCCTAAAAAGAAAGATTACCATTTGAGATTAGAGTAGCTATTTATTTGATATTTCACATATGGTGAATTTAGGTCCATAAGCTAAATTTCTGTTTTCCTTTTATTTGATTTTATTTCATTTTTAATATCCTTTTTGTTTGTTTGTTTTTGTTACTGGGGATTAAACCCAGGGGCATTCTACCTTCAAATGATACCCCCAAACATTTTTATTTTTTATTTTGAACCAGAATCTCATTAAGTTGTTGGCTGGCCTCAAACCTGCCATCTTCCCATCTCCCAAATACTGGGATTACAGCTGTGTGCCCCAATTCCCAGCTTCATTTTTAATATCTTGAAATTTTTCATAGAAATGTACTTTCCTTTGCCCCAAATATGTCTTTTTTTTTCTGGGCTTGTTAACAGTAGTTAGTCATAATCATAGTACTGAATCAATTTGTTTTTAGGATTTCTTCAATCTATCTGGAGGATAGCAAATCTATTTTTAGCATTCTTCGGTGGTTCCAAATACACCTTAAAAATAAGGGCTGACTATAAGAAATGACATGGTGAAAGCATTTGAAGGACATAACATGAAACTGGGGCCTGAAGGAAGAATGTAAGAGCTAATGTCTTAGGGAGCGCAGCCCCAAGAAGGGTCATCTTGGGCTACTTGTCTACCAGGGCTATTTGCCTTGACAGCAATTAGAGACAACGGCAGATTCCTTCCTTCCTTCCTTCCTTCCTTCCTTCCTTCCTTCCTTCCTTCCTTCCCTTTTTGTGGTACTGGGGTTTGACCTCAGGGACATTCTACCTCCGAGTTACACCCCCAGCCCTATTTTTTATTTTTATTTTTGAAACAGGGTTTGCTAGTTTGATGAGAGTCTCACTATTTGCTGAGGCTGTCCTCAAACCTGCAATGCTCCTGTCTCAGCCTCCCAAGTACTGAGATTACAGGTGTGCACCACTACGCCCGGTTAAAGGCAGATTTCTAAAAAGAAAATTCATTCATTTGACTTTATCAGGTGTGTAGAGATGGAAGATGTGGTTAGGTACAACAAAAAAATATATTGGAGAAGTCAAAGTAAGGCTTTCTGACCAATAACATACTATGACTAACAATTTTAGTGGGTCTCACATGTTAAACTTTTTATAAAAAATCATGTACCATGCCAAGTGCTTTATATACTTCCATTATTTTTAATTTTTGCAAAACTCAATTGTGTGTGTGTGTGTGTGTGTGTGTGTGTGTGTGTGTGTTACTGGGAGATTGAACCCAGGGGTGCATTACCTCTGAGCTACACCTCCAGCCCTATTTTTTTTTAAACAGGGTCTTACTATGTTACCAAGGCTGGCCTTGAACCTGTCTGTGATCCTCTGGTCTTAGCCTCCCAAGTACTGTAATCCCAGGTGTGAGCCACAGTGCCCAATAAATCTCAATTTTATCTATTTTTCTTTTTTTTTTTTTTGCAGTACCGGGGATTGAACGCAGGGGCGTTCTACCTCCGCGCTATGCCCCCGGCCCTATTTTTTATACTTTATTTTGAGACCGGGTCTCACGAGGTTGTGGAAGGCCTCACTAAGTAAAGAGAGAGAGAGAGAGAGAGAGAGAGAGAGAGAGAGAGAGCGCATGCGTGTGCGTGCGCGAGCTGAGGCTGGCCGCGAACCCGGATCCTCCGGTCTCCGCCTCCCAAAGTACTGGGATTACAAGCGTGCGCCACCACGCCCGGCTATAAATCTCAATTTTAAAAATGAGCACGTGGAGATAACAGAGGCTTGGGTCACACGCTCAGGTCACACCACTGTGTGTGCCAGTGATCATTGCAACCAGAGCCTATGCTTTTAGTCTTCATCACTACATGGTATGCATTGGTTTTTCTGTTTTTAAAGACACATGGGGTTTCTACATCACTTCTATAATCCATAATCCCATTAATATCCAATCTTGTCCAATGGAGATCCATCGACTTTTTATTAGCAGTTTTATCTATACCTAAAGCCACACTATTCATAGGAGAGGGCCCGAACATGAGAAAAAACTCTTGTGTTGTGTACTGGACCAGAGGCAATAGGGATACAGGGTAGCTTGTGCCTAAGGTCATCAGGTAGTGATGAAGATAACTCTTTGGTCAAGTAGGCTGATGCAGAAGGATTACAATGAAGGATGGTTCCTATTAATCTAGAGGTAGTCTGTGATTTATCCCTCCAAACAATTAAGTTACCCTAAATCTGTAATATTTTCTAATGATAGAATTCTACTGTGGAAAACCTCTCATTTCAAAGATAAACTGACCTTAAATTGAAGGCAGCAGAGTTCTTAATCATTCATAACTACTACTTCCTTGATTGAGTAGAATGTAGTTCATTGAGAAACTTAACCTATGTTCACCTGAAATATGATGGAAATAATAAATGTTATTAGAATTAATTTTCACTGAATAGCAGTCAGTCTTTGAGAGTGAGGCATAAATGTACCACTGGCAATAACTTATATAATCTTAAATTCTAAAGAGGTTACGATAGATAATAATGAATTTCTTTTCTATATAAGTGGTATAAACATTGACCAAAAATAGAAAATTCAAAAGATATAAGCTATGTTATTAGTAATAGAAGTGAGAGGAAGAGAGGGAAGAGGAGGAGAAGAAAACCCTACTCTTGTTAGTATGTTCACCCGTGTTATATTTTGGATCTGGAATGTCCCCAAAGGCTCATATGTTGAAGGTGTGGTCCTCAGCTGGTGGCGCAATTGGGAGGTGGCAGAAACTTTAAGAGATGGGGCCCAGCTGGAGGCAGTAGGTCACTGGGAAGGTGCCCTTGAAGAGTATATTGTGAGCTGGGCATCTGTAATCCCAGTACTTGGGAGGCTGAGATAGGAGGATTGCAGGTTCGAGGATAGCCTGAGCAACTTAACAAGACCCTCAGCAACTTAGCAAGATCTTGTTTAGAAATTAAAAAAAAGTAAAATAAAATAGGGCTGTGGGGTGTAGCTTGGAAGTATAATGCTCCTGGGTTCAATCCCCAGCACCCCCCTCCCTAAATGGGAACCTGGCGCTTTCCTCTTTCTTTGTACTTTCTGACTGCCGTAAAGTGAGCAGCTTTGCTCCCTGCCATGGTGTTCTGCCTCCCCACTAGCTGAGAAACAATGAGGCCAAGTGACCATGGACTGAAGCCATGAGGCAAAAGAAACCTTTCTTCCTTTAAGTTAATTTTCTCAGGTATTTTGTCACAGCATTTTGTCTATAGTTGATGGGAGAAAAAGCAAAGATGTAATGGTACTTGCATTATTTAAAAGTAAAAAGGTAATCAGTAGAGAAACCAAAGTTGTGATATAAATGTATTTTGTCTATATGGGTTGTATGCGTGAGGTAGCAATGCAAATGAGCTGAATTCTCATATTTCGCAGCAAGGAATCAACAGGTAATGTCAACAAAGGTGATTTGCGAAAGAAGTTTCATTATAATACATGATTTGATGACTTGATCCTGCTCTTCAGAGCATCCCAAGCCAACAGTCAACCAAAAATGGTTTCCTTTAAGAAGCAGGAGCAGGCTTGGGGAGGAATGAGGTGGGAGGCTGTTGCTTTGCATTATAAATCACTCTGTACAATTTGAATCAAATCTTGTGAACCATGTTCATGTTTTTCTTTGATAAGAGCCAAGTTTGTTAAAGCAACAGTGGCAGAAATAAAAGAATACTCAAGGTTCTACATTTTAAAAAAGATAAGAAAAAAATCCCATTATGCACCCCATTGTATCCCCCAACCCTTCTTTAAGCAGAGATCTGAGAAATTAAGTAGACTGCAGGATAGAAGTAACTGCTCCTGGTTTTGTTTAGTCTCAAAAGTTCTCTTTGTTAGTAAGGTGAAGGTTTCCAGAAAAGACATTTTTCAAAATCCATTTGGTTAATTAGGCCAGCTTTTTTGATGACTAAATAAACCTGACCAATGACCTGTGGACCATTTTGATTAATTTCCAATCCCAAATTACTGAGGTCCATAGATTTAAGTGATGGATATAGTGACACAATGCCTCAAGGACTTCTTAGATTATTTTTGTCTTTTTGTTACTGTTTCCAGAATATAGTTATACTTTGTAAGTCTGTTTCTTTATAACAGATAATCACAGCAACCTTGACTGTCTGAAATCTTAAAGCTGGTGAACCACTTAATGAAATCCCGTTATGTTCTGTTTGGAGGTAGTAAGAATCCCAGCTCATTACATTTATTTTAATATCAGCTTTCATCTTTGTTTCCTTTACAGACTTTTTTTGCTAATTTCTTACATTTTAATTCCCAGATAGACTTTTTTGATGGTGTGTATTTTTTCCCGAAAATCTATTTAGCTGAACTTATTTGACCTTACACTTATCTTTAGTTCTCAGGAAATTTAGTAATTTCCCAGTTTAGCATTCTGACAAGTTCAATGTTGTTTATACTTAAAATTTTTTTAAATAAGGAAATCATTTTTAGTATGTATATTTTTGTATTTCCTGAGTATGTATTCCTATGCTTGATAATTTTTTTGCCATTAGCCAAATAGATAATCAAACTTTCTCTGTGTACCACACTTAAAAATTCATAAAAGATGGTGTCGTCGTATTATAATATTTTAAAAATATGCAATCCTATGCTAAGATTGGCATTTACTATATGGTAATACTTCTTCTCTGTGGAGCATTTTCACATCCATTATCCATTCCATCATCACAGTAAATCTGTAAGGAAGGCAGAGAGGAATGGTCATCCATCCCCATTCATAGATGAGGGGAGAGAAGATGAGTGACTTGCACACAGTCACACAATCAGTGGGAGAAGAATGACAATTCAGTTCTGAGCTTGATTTCATATTACTCTGCAGTAGAATTTAGGTCTAGTGCAGAAAGGGCAAGAGTTTAAGGAAGCAAACAACAGATTGCAGGGAGCTCAGGGTTTATGCTTATAAGCAATAAGGAAGCTATATTGGACTATGTGGAGCAGGGCTTTCCATCTCTTCCTGGGCAGGCAGGCAATGGAAATCAAGCGCGAGACAGTAGGGAGTCGCGGGAACAACAGTGAACCAGAGAGCAGGTGCCCAGTTTCAAGGTGCAATTACGCTTTAGTTCCTCTTTTTAAAGTTCAGCCTCAGTGTTGCTTGAAATTACAGATTTTTAAGAGAAGATGGAAGTTTTAGTTTTTAATGGGAAAATTTCTAATTTTAAAACACTCTTCTTGTTAAACAAAACGTTTGGCTCCCAGGGCCTGCAGCTTGGTACACTGATACAAATATTATTACACCTCTGTTTAAGTACTTGGGGCAGCCAGAGTTGAGCTTATCTTTCTGTTCATCTGGGATGGTATTAACAGGAAGGGAGATAGTGAAAAGAGGGATAAAGGGACAACAAAGGTTATAGGCAGGATATGTGGGACTTTCACATCTAGGACTCTCCTGTCTTATTAGTGTTTTCTGATTTTCCAATAGAAAAACCTTTCCGGAGTCACAGAATGTATCCCTGTTTTTTTCTATAATAGTACTTTACTTAATTTCTATAAGAGGCCAAATAACCATGGTCATATTTGGCATTTCTGGGAAAGCATAATTTATGAATATTTTTAAACTTGAATTTTCTGCAAATGAATATTAATAAAATTTTATATTTAATATTGCTCTAGATCTAAAGCAAACTTTAGATACTTTCTGGTTATCAGTACAGTTTTTCTTTGATAACTGTATTAGTTCATGTGTTTATTGTTTTTTTATCGCTGTGACCAAAATACCTGACATGAGCAACTTAGAGGAGGAACTTTGGGCTCCTGGTTTCAGAGATACAGTCCATAGTTGGCTGACTCCAAGGAAGAAACAGAAGAGGCACAGTGTGGCAGAGGCACACTTCTCCATGGTGGGTGGAAGCAGAGACAGACTTAGTCCTCAGGGCCACACCCCCAGGGACCCTCTTCCAGCCATGCCCCACCTCTGAACCTGGCTGCATGGCCAACACATGAGCTTTTTTTGGAAACATTCCCTGTCCAAACCAGAACAGTATTTCTGTTCTTAAATTATTTTTATGTCTTAATTTCTGTAATGTAAGGGACAGTTTTATAGTAAGCCTGGATTTAAATACTTTGACAGCAACTCTCTGGTTTTAACTTATTTCATATCCCTTCATTCATTTTTTCAGTATCCATTATTGATATTGGAGGTTCAGCAGAGAACAAAAAAACAGACTGAAATCTCTGCTTTCATAGTTGACTTTCTTAGTGTGGGGAGATAGACAAATGATGAAGAAAATAAATGAATAAATCATGTATTAGAAGTGATAAAGGATATGGAATAGGAAGTGTAAGTTGTGGAACAGTTTGCAATTATAAATAGGATGGTCAAGAAAGCCTCACTGATAGCCAGACATGGTGGCCCATGCCTGTAATCCCAGTATTTGGTAGGCTGAGACAGGAGGATCACAGGCTGGAGGCCAGCCTCAGCAACTTAGTGAGGTCCTCTGCAACTTAGTGAGACCCTATATCAAAATAAAAAATAAAATGGGTTGGGAGTGAGAGTTAGAATGCCCCTGGGTTCTGGGTTCAACCCCCAGTACCACAAGACAGATGGAAGGAAGGAAGGAAGGAAGGAAGGAAGGAGGGAGGGAGGGAGGGAGGGAGGGAAGGAAGGAAGGAAGGAAGGAAGGAAGGAAGGAAGGAAGGAGTTCTGATCAGCATTCTTACAGCTATAATCTAAAAGATTGGCCACATAACTTAGAGGAAAGAATATTTATTTTCTTATGGTTTCGGGCTCAGTCCATGTGAGGCTGGGGACTGAGGATCTCAGAGCATGGTGATGGGAGGTGGAGAGAAGGACAGCACATGCGCTGCGCTTCTCACATCATGGAGACTGGAAGCAAGAGACAGAGAGAGAGAAGGGGGAGGAGAAAATATATATATATATTCTCCAGGGACCACCTCCTCCAGCCACATTCTACCAGTCTACTGGGTACCGCCCAGGTAAACCTATTACAATGGATTTATCCACTGCTGGGATTACAACCCTCATGACTCCACTATATCAACCCTAAATATTAATAAATGAGCTCTTTAGGGGACATTTTATATCTAATTATAACAGAAGGAAGGAAGGAAGGAAGGAAGGAGAAAGAAAGAAAGAAAGTAAGAAAGGAAGGAAGGAAGGAAGGAAGGAAGGAAGGAAGGAAGAAAAGAAAGAAAGGAAGAAAAGAGTGAGCCTCACTGAGAAGATGGCATTTGGGCAAAGACTTGAAGAGAGATAAGACAGATTATCTGCAGGCAGAGGTTATAGCAAAAGCAGAGGTCTTGAGGTGAGAGGTGCCAAGTATTTTCAAAGAACAAGGAGGCCCATGTAGCTGGAGTGAAGCAGGCAAGAGCAGGAGCTGAGGTCGGACAGATCCTGTGGGGCCTTGTAGGCCATGACAAGGACACATACATAACACACACACACACACACACACACACACACACACACCGGTCCCCATCAGAATCTCAGAGCTGTTTCTTCAGTTAGTTAATAGAAGAGACCAGTGATTAGAGTTTATTCCCTGTTATTAAAGTATTTGGGGCTTGTTGAAGGTAGGGCTAAAGAGAAGATGAGGAAATAGGTCGTGTGTTACTGGAGGGATTAATTAAGAATTAGAATGTGGCACACTAGAATTTCTAGTGTACCATATAAAATTAGACCCCTCATGTCTGTCTGTTTGTCTCTCTCCTTTCTTTTTTTTTTTTTGTGGTACTGGGGATTGAATCCAGCGGTATTTTACCTCTGAGCTACTCCCCCATCCCTATTTTATTTTTATTTTGAAACAGTGTCTCATTATGTTGCAAAGGGCCTCACTAAGTTGCCGAGGCTGACCACAAACCTATCATCATCCTCCTGTCTCAGCCTCCCAAGTACTGGGATTACAAGCTTGCGCCACCATGTCCAGCTCCTATTTTATTTTGAAACGGGGTCTCACTAAGTTGCTGAGGGCCTTAGTAAGTTGCTGAGGCTGGTCTTGAACCTGTGATCTTCCTGTCTCAGCCTCCCAGTATTGGGATTACTGGCATGTGCCAGCACACCCTTCCCTCCTGTGTATTTTCATATTTATGTTACTGATACTTTTATATCATTCATCTTATTATTTAGTTTGTATTGGAAATAATTACCAAAGGATTAGTTAATTCATATACTCGTTTTTCAGCAAATATTTCTTGAATGGTTTTCTATTTCAGGCATTAGCCTAGTCTTTGGTGTAACTAGTGATATGCATTTAGGGACATAACCAACACTCTAGTGATATGTTCTAATACAATGAAGGTTACATACATCTTTTTGGAAGTAGCGTAAAATAATCTACTCCAGTCTATTTTTGCATGTCTAAAAGCAACTTAGGTAATGTTATGGATTGAATGTGTCTCTCCCAAATTTATATGTTGAAGCTCTACCTCCTCTCCCCATGAGATGATATTTGGAGGAAGGGCCTTTGAGAGGTAAGTCTAGATGAGGTCACGGGGCAGGATCCTCTGATGGATTAGCACCCTTCTAAAAAGAGACCGTGTGCATATTCTCACTTGTACTCACTCACGCATGCCAAGGCTCTTTCCACATGAGGACACAATGCAAAGGCAGCTGAGTCTGTGATCCAGAAAGTGGGTGTCACCTGAACCTAACTATACTAGCACCCTCATCTTGGACTCCTCAGCCTCTCGAACTGTGAGAGAGAAGTGCACATTGTTTAAGCCATCCAGTCTGTGGTATTTTGTTGTAGCAGCCTGAGCTAAGACAGGTAGATCAACTGGGGAGGAAGGAGACAACCATCTAGCCTCCTTTTCTCCCATATTTGTTGCCTCCTTTTGGGTTTATGTGACAGAAATTTAAATTGAATGGTAATGAATGGCTTTGGGCATGGTTGGATCTGGCTTTTAAAAATAGTTTATAAGGAGTCTGTTTCTCCATGTTTCTTGAGTTCTACTCCCTTATTACTTTTAATTTTCGGTAGGCTCTTTCCAAATAACAGCAAAGATGTCTCCAGCAGCAATAGGCTTACATTTTTCAAACATGAAACTTAGGCAAAAATAATGTGTTTCTTTCCTAAGAGCTTAAAGAATCCCTCTATCCCTTCCTCCTTCCCTCCCTTCCTTTTGTGGTATTGGGATTGAACCCAGGGGTGTTCTACCTCTGAGCTACATCCCCAACCCTTTTTATTTTTTTTTTTGCTTTGAAACAGGGTCTCACTAGGTTACTGAGAGCCTTGCTACATTGCTGAGGCTGTCCTCGAACCTGCGATCCTCCTGTCTCAGCCTCCCAAATACTGGGATTATAGGTGTAGGTGTGTGCTACCACATTTGGCCTAAAGAACATTTTAAGGCTGATCTTTGGTTTCAATGGGCCTGGCATGGACCATGTACCTGATCAGTATTCATTTTGTCTTGTGGAGTGAATACATTGCATGATGATTCCTGGGTTACCTGTCAACTCCTAAAGTTAGGAAATGAGGGGATCCCTATTGTACGAGTCAAAATGTGACAGGTAGTCCCCAAAGGAAAACTGGGTGCCATTATCCAGAGGAGGGGCAATGGATGTTGGGCAGGATAAAACGTGACCACCACACCAGGGATAGGCAATGGATAGATAATTTAAGCGGTTGTTTACTTAAGTGTTCTCTTTTTTTAAAAGTATTGTTTATATGTTTACTTTTTTTATTTATATCCATTTACTGGTGCATTGTAATTATACATTTGATGGGTGTCAGGTTAGAAGAATCATACATGCACACATTGCCCATTTAGCCCTCCCTCAAATCCCACCCCATTCCCTCCCCGTTCCCTTCCTTTAGTGCTTTGCACAGTGATTTGAGTTTTATAAGTTTGGATATATACCTCATGCCCTTTAGTGTGTTTCCCTCCACCCCCCTCCCAACTCCCTCAGTTAGGTCATCTTCTTTGTTCATCTAAAGTTTTCATCTTCTTTGTCTGGAGTCCCTTCTAAATCTCCTTCTCTCTAGCTTCCACATATTAAGGCGAACATTTGACTTTTTACTCTTTGTGCCTGAATAATCTCACTTAGCATAATGTTCTCTAATTCTTTCCATTTCCCTACAAATGATGTCATTTTGTTCTTCTTTATGGCTGCATAAAATTCCATTGTGTACATATCCCATAGTTTTGTAACCCATTCATCTGTTGATGGACACCTTGACTGCTTCCAAAGTTTGGCGATTGTGAATTGTGCAGCTAGCTCTCTCTCTCTCTCTCTAGCATTTTGTCTTCAAGATTTATTTTATTAGATGTAATTAAGAATCTTCAAGAGGATATCTTCCCTCATTGGTTTTAAAAAGGCACAAGTTGGGGGGGGCACCAAGAGCTGTGTGCATGTATGTTAACACCAAACTGATACTCATTGTGATGTGAGACTACAATGCACCAATAAAAACATAAAAAAAAACTAAAAAAAAAAGGCACAAGTTGGGAAGCTGTTCTCAATACTATAATGTCATGGCTCTCACTATTTACCTTTTGGGCCTTTGTTCCGTAATAGTAAGAATTAATAAATGTACAGTCTCATAACAAGTGCCGTGCCTATTCCTTCCTCACCAAAAGGGGAAGATGGCTAAATATGTTCATATTCAGACTGGCTTCATTATGGAATTAGGCCTTTCTTAGATTGATTATGAAGTTGGAAAGCCACAATACACACACACACACACACACACACACACACACACACACACACACTATTTTCAAAGCATGGAGATTTTTTTTCCCTATTTCCAAAGTGGTTAAATTGTTTCCCCTTACCTCTGATCAAGCATTTGAACTGTCAGCCAAGAGGTTTCTTTAAATTTGCAGAAAGCAATGAGTTACAGCATAGATAAACACACACTGGAAGTGTTTCTAGAACTATAGCCATATAGATCACTAAACCTTCCATAGTTAATGTTTGTTTTTGTTTTTCTTTTTGCTGCCTAAGCATGAGATTAACTTTATCCAGTACTGCTTAGTTTCCCTCCCCCATACCATTTAACCATTAAGCATATGATGTTCCCTTGAGTTGCTTTGGGTTTTTAGTTGAACTTTTCCATTAAACTGGTTATACTGCTTATATACCCATGGAACCTGTGGGCAGAAGCTCATTCTTGTATGCCTTTTCTAAGAAGTGTGGTGCAGCCACCATTCTGTTGTCAGGCGAATGTTAATGATGGGCAAGAATATCTCCTAATATTTAGTTTTTCCTTTCGAAAAAGACAATTTTTGTTATTTTCTTAATTACAAAACAATGTTTATCACAAAAAAAATAGAAAATCTTATGGCTTTCCATGTGACCAATAATTCATTACCTATGGCTAATCAATGTCAGAATTTTGGTATGTTTCCTTTTAGTGTTTTCTTATGTGGAAAGATGCGTGCATTTTCACACCTACACATTTTGTTATTGTTGTTTTAATGAAAATGGAACCATATAATAATGCTGCTCTATAATTTGCTTTTTGGTTCATGGATTTATCTATTTTCCACAAGATCACAACATCCAGTTTTTTAAAGGTACTAAGATTTATGAATTATTCTTGCTGGATCATTAGGTTATATACAGTTTTTTACTCTTATAAACAAGGCTGCAGGTTATATCTTTGTACATATCAATGATTATTTCCTGAGTATAAATGCCTGGATTTCCTAGCTCAAAAGGTTTGTATATTTGAAAGGTTTTGATGGTTGTTGGCAAAATATCTTTGGAAATAGGTCAATTTAAGCTCTATACCATGTTCCAGAAGCAAGCCCTTTGCTTCACACCATCATCAGTATTGCTAATTTAATAAGCAAAAACAAAACAAAAAACCCACCATAACTGATACCTTCTAATTACTTAAATAAGGCACATATTTTTTCATGTTACATTACTTCATTTACAAATATTAATATTTTTTGAAATGCCAAATTCTGCTTTCCTATTTTTCTTTCTTTTTTTAAATTTTTTTTTTTTTGCGGTACCAGGGATTGAACGCAGGGGTGTTCTACCTCTGTGCTACACCCCCGGCCCTATTTTTTATAGTTTATTTTGAAACTGGGTCTCACGAAGTTGCGGAGGGCCTCACTAAGGCGAGAGAGAAAGAGAGAGAGACAGAGCGAGCGAGCTTAGGCTGGCCGTGAACTCGGATCCTCCAGTCTCCGCCTCCCAAAGTACTGGGATTACAAGCATGCGCCACCACACCCGGCTTTGCTTTCCTATTTTTCTTCCTTTGTCTCTTTCTGTCTTACCTTTTTTTTTCTATTGGATTTTTCATCTCCTGTTAATTTGTAAAAGCTATTGCTATGTTAGTATTAATCTTTTTTCATTTGTCATTTGGTATTTATCTATTATTTTGAGAGCATAGATTGTATGTGTGGTACTGGGGATAGAACCCAGGGGTGTTCTACCTTTGAGCTACATCCCTAGTCCTATTTTTTTTTTAATTTTAAAACAGGTTCTCACTATGTTGCTGAGGGTCTCACTAAGTTGCTGAGGCTGGCCTCCAGTCTGTGATCCTTCTGTTTCAGCCTCCCAAGTACTGGGAATTCAGGCATGTGCCACCATGCCCTGCAGATGTAATTTTTATACATACAAAGCTATCTCTTCCTTCATTGGCTTGTTTTAAAAATTCCTGGAAGATGTTCTGTCCGGCATCATGTTAAGAACTTTACAGTCATCATCCCATTTGCTCCACCCTGAGACTGCCTAGGTCAGGTATTGCTCTCATCCTCACTTCAGGTGAAGGAACTGACTCCACCAACAGCAGTCTGAGGGTTGAACCCCTGCAGCTCACTCAGAACTGACTCTCTTGACTATTATTTATTTAATTCCTCTCCTGCTTGATTTTGATTTGGTGTCGTGTTTAGGTCTTCTGTCTCACAAGATTATGCAAACATTCACCTGTATTTTTCTTTCAGTATAATTATGATTCAAAGTTTACCTCATATTTAAATCTTTTATCCCATAATCTCTGGGATCTCTTCTGTTCTCTGGTCTGCAGACACAAAATAATTGCTTATTGCTTTTTATTCAAGACTCTTTCTTTGTTTTAAAAGCTGCTGCTAAACTCCTTTCTTCTCTTTCCCATATTAATACTAGTGTCAGTTCAACAAACATTTGCCTTGTGCAAGAATCTCTGTGAGGCTCTGTAGGGATAAAAAATGAGTAAGATAGTCAGCCTTTCCAGAAACGTGTGATGTAATGGAAAGAAGGAGTAGCATGCAGAAGGAACCCTAGGGTGAACTATGGCAAATCGCATGCAAGAGAAACACATAATAGAGGGAAAGGGAGAGGGAGAAAATAATTTGAATTGATGGGGAAGCTGGAAGTCATGAAGAAAAGACTTTTGAGGAAGCGAAATTTAAGTCAGACCTTGAAGAATGGGAAAAACTCAGACTGTAAAATGGGGATAGCAACACAGCCATCGCATACAGCTTGGGTAAGATCAAATGGATTAATGCATATGAAGTATGGACCACGACTGGCCTGCAGTCAAGAGCTACGTGAAGCATTGTGTTCATGTCACAACTTGAATAAAATCTTGAAAAGTGCTGATGGTAGACTAAGTCCTACCTTGTAGATTTGTACGTATACCTCAGAGTATCTCTTTTGATCTTTTGTGTTAGTTTCTGGTTTGTATGTTTCATGTAAAGCCTTGCTTTCACAAAGCTGTTTATTCTTTGAATGAGGGCAGGTTATTACTAAAGGAAAATAAATTTAATTAACTTGGAGCCAGTTTTATTAAATTTGATATATCGTGCATTTATTTTGAAAATTTCTCATTCGTTACAAATTAACCTTAGAAAGAAGTTTAATTAAGAAAGTCTGACAGTCTCAGTTATAGATTGTTATCACAGTTGAATTTACATATCTTCAAGCAGTGATGTGTGCACACGCACACATGTTCGCAAACATGCTTTTTATTACTCCTGGTAATTAAAATAGGCTAAAAATAATGTATTGGAGTATCTCCAGTTAATTCAGGCAATGAGCAGAATTTTTAAAAACATGCTTTTTTTTTTTGGTGTTGGCTGATTTGGGTGCTTGGAAGAGACTCTCTGACTGGCAGTGGGCCCTCGCCAGGGAATAACAGTGAGCATCAGAGACCAGGAAGCAGGAAGCAAGGAGCCCTATGTAGCTCTATGTAGCACAGCAGCCATGAGACCTGGGGCTATGACTGGGTCAAATGGACAAGGACCGTTAAGCCTTTCTTCGCTTAACCTTGGGAACAGAAGCCAGTCACCGGGGTTGAGAGAGGGTAGGTTTACGTAGAAGAGCAATGTTGGACGACTAGAGGTTAGTTGTAGCTGGATGATCTTTGACATTTATGATACATTGGAATGGGCCCCAATGAGAAACTGGACTATCTCTTTTCTTCTTTTCTCCTTTCTATCTACCAGAATGATCACGTTCTCCCTCACTAGAACCAGTTTTCCTTGCATAGTTATAGAGTTGGAGAGGGAAAACCACAGGACTAATACTAGTCCATATGTTACCATTATAGGAAAAAGCTAAGATTCTCTCCTTCTTCCATGCACACCAGCCCATCTGCCAGAAAGTTGCCATAATCATTATACAAATCTACTATGTCTATGATTTGAATAGTGCCCCTTACATATATTGTGTACAACCATATGGTGTTGCTCTGGAAGAAAAGGCTGTGTATTGAGATAGGAGGAAAAAAATCATAAAGGCCATTTTGAAGAGGCTTTCTCCTTTATATTCTTTTACTGCACCATATAATGTCACCTACCCTGTCTTCTAGTAGGGATGCAACTGACATTTTGGGTTGCACAGTTCTTTGTTGTGCAGGACTGTCTTGGGCACTGAAAGATAATTTGTGTATATGGCCCCACTTTCTACCTCCCATATTAATGCCTATAGTGCTCCTTGGTCATTGTGTCAGCCCCAAACACCCCACCCCCAATTCCAGATGCCCCCTTGGAGGGCAGTGTTGTTTAGGTTAAGAACCTCTACTCTGACCCCAGTACTAATCCTTTATTCTTTCTTGAAGATGCCATGTCTGAAGGCTCATACTTCAAGACCCATTTTCTAAGTCACCTCCTCTGTGAAAATTCTGGTCTTCTAAACAGAATTGATACCTCCTCTGTGCTCTCACGTGGCACTTGTTAGGGAAAACACCACCTTGCATTGTGGTTGGGTTTGAGGCCCTGTCTCTGTCCCTTCCATTAGATTTGAATTCTTTGAGATGGGGATAACATGGTCTTCTTGGTGTCCGCTGTGTCTAGCATAGTCCCTTCGTCTTCCTGGGAAGTTTTTCTCCCCTTTCTTTACAAGGTCAACTAAAAACTCTAAATCTCAAAAACTTACTTTAATTTGTCAAAGCACTTTGCCATTTGAAATTAAACAAATAGCTATATAGGTTACCATAGCTCAAAGTAATATCTTCTGTAATATACCTGAAATGTTAATTTCTTCAGAACATCATTTTTTAGGATACCAAGCTGTTGGCTTGATGGTGCAAAATATTATGCTAGATCAAAATTGCCATGGATCATTGCTACCAAAGGGAGTAAGATAAGATGTCTTGTAGTATATTTGCTACACATGCTACTTAAGTTGATTTCTGTATTGTAAGGGATTATCATTTCAAGAAAGATTCATTGCTATTCTTATTTCCCTTTTAATTGTGTGACCCACTGAGTCAGCCCCTATGGCATGAAGTAAGTGAAGAAAGAGATGAGTCAAATTCATCACAACAAATTCATCTTAAAAGAGAATGCTTGATTCCAGGAAAGTTAATCTCATGTAGCTGCTAGAGAGATCATTTCATAGGCACCAGGGTATATTAGAGCAAAAGAAAGTTCCCAGGCTTTCACAAGAACTCATGATAACAAACAAGGGTTGTTTTTCTATACAGCACTATTTCCATCTGACATGAAGTAAACAATAAGTACAAAAGTGAGGGATTGATGAATTCAGTTCCCTGTTGCCAACAGCTTGCTTACGAGCAGTTCACCAATTATCTATCTATCCATCCTTTGGAAACACAGGACACATAGTAGTTCAGTTAGGGTACATCTTGAGCTGCTATAATAAAGTAGACATACGCAAGATAAAAATTTCAGTCTCTTTCATATAAAAATCTCTGTTAGTGGTCTGGGGATAGTAATATAGCTAATTGGTGGATGGAGCCCAGCTACTATTGTTATAATGTACATACTATTTATATTTTGTGGTCCCAAGTAGCTGCTTTAGCTTACAAGCATTTCCTTATTTTAGAGATCAAAAAATACTAAGATGGGCTCTACTGCTGTTTACAGTAATGAAAGTTGGGGGCATAAATTACATATTTTGAGTGATCTTTTTTCAGAGCAGGTTACTTTTTCTAATTAGTTTTGCAGTGATTGGAAAGCATTTCTTACACCAAGTAATAGGATGGAATTGGCTTGGATCATCCTTGCTTGCATTAACTATTGTGCAGGCTCAGCCTAACTGTTCTGTGTTTCATTATCATGCAGATATGGAGCCAAGAACAGGCAGTCGGTTACACTTTCAGGCCACTTATAGATGTAGAATTGGAGGCTAGTACAACCTTGTTCTTAAAGGTGTTGTCTTATACCTACTAAGTAGTCTCCATTATCCTAATCATCAAAATGTAAGAAAGATGGTTCCAAAGTTTAGGCATGTTTTTATTATAATCCTGTTAAATGGTAGCGTTCATTTCCTAAGATTAAAACATATTTTTTTGCTCCATTTACTTTGACTTCCCAGAAAGAAAATTTTAGTCTCCTCTTCTCGCCACTCTCTGCCTCTGTCTCTCCTCTAGCTTCTTCATGGTCTTTACTTCTTCCAGAAAGCTTTCTTTACCTGACATTTTGATTCTGGATTGGGTGCCCCAAATGTATTTTACCATAACACCAGGAATGCTATTTTCTATCTTCTGATTCTCTGTTTTGTAATTGTCTATTTATATGTTACTGTCTGTCTTCCACTAGACTCTGAGCTATGTAAGAACATGGACCTTGTTCATTCACCACTATATCCCCTCTGTCTAGAACACATGTCTGAATACACATAGGTTAATAAATGTAAGAACGAGTGGATATAGAAGGAATAGGAAGGAAGAAAAGCTAACAAGAAGGAAGCCAGAGAAACTGGGCATGGTGGCACAAGCTTGTAATCCCAGTACTTGGGAGGCTGAGAGAGGAGGATCACAGGTTCACAGCCAGCCTCAGCAGCTTAGGTCCTCTGCAACTCAGTGAGACCCTGTTTCAAAATAAAAAATAAAATAGGGATGTGGGTATAGCTCAGAGGTAGAACGCCATTGGGTTCAATCCCCAGTAACTAACACACACACACACACACACACACACACACACACACACACACACTCACACGGGAACCACAGAACCAGGCGCAGTTGTGCATGCCTGAGTAGACTCAGCCACTTGGTAGGCAGAGGCAGCAAGATCGCTTGAGCCCAGGAGCTTTGGGAAACATAATGAGACCCCATCTGAGAAAGAGAGAGAGAGAGAGAGAGAGAGAGAGAGAGAGAGAGAAAGAGAGAGAGAGAGAGAGAGAGAAAGAGAGAGAGAGAGAGAGAGAGAGAGAGAGAGAGAAAACAAGAAATAGAAAAGGAAGAAGTACAGTGGATTTCATAAGCCTGTATGTTTAAAACTTTCTCTCTAACCCATCCAAGAGGCAGGGCACTCAGAACAGCAATCTAGAAGGCTTTGCCACTCTAGCTTGCTTACCATGGCGTTGTTCCTCCTCCCTATTCAGATTCCTCCTCTAAGCTTATGGCAGGAAGCAGAGGGGATTTAGTGTGTGGTGGGAGTGGGAGCGTTTCTGTGTTGGCTTGCTGGTCTGCGGGCCACATAACTGTTCCATATCCTCCTCAGGGCACCTCATCACTTCACTCCAGAGAGCTCCATGAGGCGTAAGGAGAATTTCAGTAATGTGTTTCAACTATGTATTATATGTTTCAACTATGTATATAGCTCACAAAAATAAATTTATTTTGGATGTTATCATTCTTCTCTAGCATTACATAATTTGAAAATCTATCCAGTATTTTTAAACTTGGTAAAATATATTCTACTTATGCTTTATGTTATAGACTTTTGACAGAAGTTGCTTATATGTACATGTTTCTATTTGACTATTATTTAACTTAAATCTAAGTACATGTTTTTATCATCATGCATTCCATTCTTATTTTCAAAATTGAGACCTCTTTTCCGGTTGAATGAGTCTGTTCTGTAAAATAAAATGAAAATATATTTGAATAAATAGAAAAATAACTGAAAGTAGGTAGTTATGTCAGAGAGATGTGAAGAATGGAATGAGAGAAAAATCATAACCATAGTTATAAATTCGAAGTCTTAGTGTTAAATCTTCAGTGAATACAGAAGGAAGTCCAGGGCTTGGAGGATAGAAGGATTCTCTAGACGGCTTTGGCTTGGGTTTAAGATGTCCCCTAAAGTGCATGTGTTAAACAATGCAACCAGGATTGGGAGCAGACCATGGCTGGAGGAGGTGGTACCCGGGGCCGTGGCCTTGGGGACTGTACCTGTCCCTGCCCCTCGATGCCATGAGCTGAGCTTGGTTTTTCCTCCTGCACCATGCCTGGAGGCTCTGCCACTGTTGTTCCTGCCTTGGAGTCAGCTGATTACAAACTGACCTCAGCAATTATGAGCACTAAATAAACCTTTTTCCTCTAAGTTGTACTTACCAGGATTTTGGTCACAGTGATGAAAAGGGCAATTAAAATAGATTCTATAGGTATTATGGGGTTGTAAAGCTAGGACCAGGGAACTTTAAAATCTTGGTAGTGTTTCCATTCTGTTACATGAGGACAAGGCCTAAGTGACAAACCCAATATCACTCAAAGTGGCAGTTGTCTTACGTGCTAGTTAAGTGTTTTTCTATTTTTGAAACTCTTATGGCCTATAGTCAGGCAATCTGATAAAATATTCTATGGAGCCTGGCGTGGTGGCGCACGCTTGTAATTCCAGTACTTAGGAGGCGGAGACCAGAGGATCCGGGTTCGTGGCCAGCCTCAGCTACTTAGTGAGGCCCTCCGCAACTTCGTGAGACCCGGTTTCAAAATAAAGGATAAAAAATAGGGCCAGGAGTGTAGCTCGGAGGTAGAATGCCCCTGGGTTCCATCCCCGGTACTGCAAAAAAAAAAAAAAAAAAAAAAAAAATTCTATGGAGGTAAATTTAAAGCTGTCAAAGTGCTCTAAACTAATTATTGATCTCTTTCACATTATATCTTTTCTGAGAAAAAAAACAAGGCATAAATGAACTAATAACAAATATGAGTCTGATTCATGGTAGTATTTCAATTAACTTAGGAGTTAATTTCAGTCTATAATTAATGCTACAGAAAATAGAAAGATTTCAGGAATAAATAGCATTCATGGACATTCATTGAATTACTTGCAGATTAAAACAATCATTTGGTTTTGTTTCATGTGCAAGTGGCATTTAAAATTTAGTGGTTTTTTGGTTATATTTGAATAATTTGGAAAACATTACAATTTTGTCTCAAGTGAATTTGCACATCCAATTTTTTCATCTCTAAAAACAGGAAATTTTAAAAGTCAAACCAAGCTAAAATATATCACATTACATGGTTTAAAGAAATATAATTTCTTTTCTAATAATATTTGCTTTTTACTTAAGTGGAAATGTTATTGACTCTAAAAGTGATTTGAAGTTTTTGCTATTTGTTAGGGTGCCTTATGAGTTTCTGTATTTCAATTCAGACTCCCATGGAATTCTATGGGGATAGCTAAAATATGCAGCCATTGTTAGGGGGAAAAGTTTTGTCTGTAGTCAGCAGAATCTGAAACCCCAAAGTAAACTGAAGTTGGAACTGAGTAAGACTTTCTGTAGTCAACATGGTACAGTGATCTGTCACGAACATGCAAAACAGTTGTCTATGCTGCACTGAATAGGCGGAAACATTTGCATGGATGATATGGATCTATATTATAAACAAAAACACTCCGTACTAACTGTACTGAATAGAAGGCATGTCTTTTGACTGAGAATACAGAGTAAGGTATGGGATTGTAGGGACCCACTGTTTTATATTAGAAGATGTTTTTCACTTTGTGGTGAATTTATTGTGCATCCTGCCACCAACCCCAGGGCTCTAACAAAATGAGAAAAAAACTAATTTTAGATTTCATTAATGTGAGCCTCATTTTATTCTTCTTCATGCCAAATTTAATCATTTCATTGAAGTGGAGATGAAGAGTAGAATTAATTTATTCCACCAGCATTTTATGAGCACTTTAGGATATGCTTGGCACTATAATAGGAGCTAAGTGCACAAAGATGTTTAGTACTTTGACTTTATTCTATCTCTACCTTCTGTTGTTGCTATTGAGACATCTACAGTCACTGTAATGTCACTTCGTGTGTGATCTATTTTTGTTTGACTGATTTTCAGACTTATGTGTGTATGTGAGGTGCAATTTCATAATGTAATCCTGTCTAACTCTAGATTTCTTTACATTTTCCTTGCTTGGTATATATTGTACATCCTTTATCTGTCAATTTACATTTTTTATCAGTTCTGGAAATTCTCATATATTGTCTCATGAATATGTTTCTTCTCCATTAATAAATGTTGGGACCTCCAGTTAAACATATAGTAGACCTTCTAATTCAGTGTTCTTTTTATATTCTTTTCTTTTCTTTGTTTGCCATAGTTTTGTTAATATCTTCAGATTTATCTCCTATTATACTATTTTTCTCTTCAATATTTGAAGACAGTATTTGAGTTTTAATTTCAATTATTGTGTTTTTCATTTTTTTACTCTTTTAAACTTTGTGTTATTTATTTAACTGGTGCATTGAAATTATGAATTGTAATGAGGAACCACTGTATGACCCAACTATAACACTCCTCGGTATCTTTTCTAAAGAACTAAAGTCAGAATAACATAGGCATACATGCATACCAGCACAATTCACAATAACCAAATTATGGAACTAGCCCAGGTGTGCATCAGCAGATGAATGGGTAAAGAAAATGTGGTATACAACATATGCAAATCAATGCATGTAATTCACCACATAAATAGAACTGACAAAAATTACATGATCATCTCAAAAGATGCTGAAAAAACATTTGACAAAATCCAATATACATCCATGTTAAAAACACTGCAGAAAATTGGAATAGAAGGAACTTACCTCAACATCATAAAGGCAATATACAATAAACCCCAAACCAACATCATATTGAATGGGGAAAAACTGTAAGATTTTCTTTAAATTCAGGAAAAAGATAAGGATGCCCACTATTGCCACTCCTTTTCAATATAGTACTGGAAACTCTAGCCAGAGCAATAAGTCAAGAGAAGGAAATCAAAGGAATAAAAATTGGAAAAGAAGAACTGAAATTATCTCTATTTTCAGATGACATGATCCTATACTTAAAAGACCCACCAAAAACCAAAAGACTTCTAAAGATGAGCAAATTCAGCAAAGTAGCAGGATACAAAATCAATCTAAAGATATCATTAACTTTTCTATATGCTAAACATGAATCCACTGAAAAAGAAATCCAGAAAACAAGTCCATTCACAATTATCTCAAAAATAATAAAATAGCTAGGAATAAATCTAACCAAGAAGGTAAAGACATCTACAATGAAAATTATAAAACACTAAATAAAGAAATTGAAGAAGATCTTAGAAGATGGAAAGATCTCCCATGCTCTTAGATATGCAGAATAAACATTATAAAAATGGCCATTCTGCCAAAAGTGATCTACAAATTCAATGCAGTTCTTATCAAAATGCAAATGTCGTTCTTCACAGAACTAGGAAAATCAGTCCTAAATTTCATATGGAAAAATAAAAGGCTCAGAATAGCCAAAACAATTCTCAGCGAAAAGGACCATGCAGGATGCATCACAATTCCTGACTTCAAATTATACTACAGAGCTATAGTAATAAAAACAACATGGTATTGGCACAAAAACAGACACATAGATCAATGGAACAGAATAGAAGATACAGAAACAAATTCATACACTTATAGCCAATTGATTTTTGACAAAGATGCCAAAAACATATGTTGGAGAAAAGATAGCCTCTTCTACAAATGGTGTTGGGAAAACTGGTTATCCGTTTTTAGAAAATGAAATTAAACCCCAACCTCTAACCCTGCACAAGAGTGAACTCAAGATGGATCAAAGACCTGGAAATCAGATCAGAGATTATATTGAAGTTACTTGAGGATGGCATAGGACCAACACTCTAACATATAGGCACTGGTAGAAACTTCCTCAATAAGGCCCCCAAATAAGGCAGGATTGCAAATTCTTGCAGCTGCTATGGAGATCAGTGTGGAGATTCCTCAGAAAACTAGGAATGGATCCACCATATGATCCAGCTCTACCACTCCTGGGTATCTTTCCAAAGGGACTGTAATCAGAATAGTATAGTGATATATGCATATCCATATTTATAGCAGCATAATTCACAATAGCCAAATTATGGAACCAACCTGGGTGTCCATCGACAGATGAATGGATTACAAAATTATGGGATATACACACAATGGAATTCTGCTCAACAATAAAGAAGAACAAAATTATGTCATTTGCAGGAAAATGGATGGACCTGGAGAACATTATGTTAAGTGAGATTAGCCAGTCACAGAAAGTGAAGGGTCATATATATTCTCTTATACGAAAGTGAAGGAGTAATTGGGATACAAGAGGGACTTTAGATAATAGAGAAGAAATCCCAGTGGCATGATGGAGGAGTTCTAGGGGAAGGTGGTGATGGGGAGGAGGGAGACTTAATAAGGAAAACACTTCCACTGAAGTTATGTACACATGTGAAATTGCCAATGCCAATCTCAATATTATGTATGGGGAAGGGGAGGGAGTGAGGAGGGAACTGGGGGAGAGCTCATCAAGTGCTGTGTATGTCCCTATCTCTCTGAACTACATTGAGATGTGAGACTACAATGTACCAATAAAAGTATATTTAAGAAAATTTGGAGAAAAGAAGAAAAAGAATATGTGGTATATACACACCATGGAATTTTACTCAGCCATAAAGATCAGGTTATTTTTGATGTTCTCTTCTTCCCACCTTAATTATTTTGTTTTCATCTTTTATTTCTTTGAGTATTTCAAATATAGTTAGTTTATATTCTTTAACTTACGAATTCACTATTGAAGTTACTAAGGTCTGAATCTGCTATATGGTATAATTCATATGTTTATATGGTATGGGGTAGGAAATAAAAGTAAAATTGTTTTATGTGATCCAAGTTAAGTTGTCAGCTTCAATGACTTGTTATAACTATAAAATGTTTTATATAAGCCTCATGGTAACTGTATTAGTCTGCATTCTATTGTGATAATGAACTATCTGAGACTGGGTACTTAATAAAGAAAAGAGATTTATTTAGCTCAAAAATTCTGGAGGTTCAAGAACACGACACTGGCATTTGCTGGCTCTAGTGAGGGCCTTCTGGTTATATCACATGTGGCAGATGGCATAATGGTGGCATGCAGAAGAGAGCTAAGGAATAAACGGTGAGACAGGAAGATAGAGAGTGATTCAGGAGTTAGGCTTACTCTTTTATAACGACTCACTGTTGTGGGAGCTGACCAGTGTCCACGAACACTAATGTCCTTGAAAGATAGCGCCCTCAATGATTGAATGTCATGATCTCTGAAGTCTCATCTTGTTTTTTCTTTCTATGAAAAGTATATCTGATACACCAGTATTCATAGTAGCATTGTTCACAGAAGCAAAGGTAGAAGCAGCCTAAATGTTCAATGACAAATGAACCATAAACATAATGTGATATACATATAGTAGAATATTATTTAGTATTAAAAAACAATGAAATTCTGACACATACTACAACATGAAGGAAACTAGAAGACATATGAAGTGAAATATTCCAGAAACTAGAAGACAAATACTGTATAATTTCACTTATATAAGTGACCTACAGTAGTCCAACTCATAAAGACACTTAAAAATGATCAAAATGGTAAACCTTATATATATTTTACCATAATGATAAAAAAGTGCATCTGAGAAAAGATGACTTGAAGAAAATGATATCATATCATATCAGAAGACATTAGAGACTTCATTTATTCAGTCTTCCATTCATTGAACAAATATTGAATTCCTACTATACATTGGGTACATTTTAGATACTGAGGATTCAGTACTGACCAAAATAGACAGCAATCCTGGCTTCCCCACACACTTCCGTGAGGTGACAGACAATAAACAAATCAATAAATAAAATGTATAGTAAGATAATGACAATTTCTATAGAAAGATATAAAGCAGAAAAGGGGGCCTGGGTAGATGGCAGCCAGCATGGGTGGAGCCAACTAAGGGAAGGAGGGAAGAGTGAGGGAGTGAGAGGGGCTGTGGATAGAGCTGGAGAGGGAGCAGCAGATCACATAGGGCCTGCAAGGCAGTGCAAAGCGCGGAGAGTTCACTGCAGTCCATAGTTCCCTGGGCCTAGAATCCCATCAGCCTAAAACAATAATTAGATCCTTTTACATCACACTGAGCAGTGTTTGTTTTTTCATTAATTATATAAGTTCAGGCAGAGATTTCTTCTTTCCTCAACAGTTTCCTATTCTAAGATTTATGCAAGTAGATACTTGCAGACACACACACACACACACACACACACACACACACACACAGAGTTTAGAACTACCAGAACTCTTCTTCTTGCCTAATCCAGCTTGGTGACCTTTCTAAGTATCTTTGTCCTGTTTTCCTAGGAAACAAAATCTGAGGCTAATTTGTATGGTAACACTTTAAAAGGGAAGGGGTGGAATCCTGGAGCAGCAAGAGTGAGGGGAGAAGGAAAGGAAGTGAGTGAGGGAAGGAAAGGAGCCAAACACCAGGGGGCGTATCATAGAGCTGGCCTTCATATTCCAAGAAACACCCTTGGTTCAGTCCTGGGGTCCACCTGCAGAGATGCTATAGCACCCTTGCTACTCGGAATATTTCACAGCGGAGATGCTGGTGAGGAGTGTATCTGCCAGTTCTTTCCTGCCTCCTATGTCTCATTGGTCTTAAGGTGACCACAACTTTAAGCAACTGTCCTTACTTCCAGACAGTGTCCTCTGGTTCCCTTAGATGGCCCTGGAGGAAGCCAGAGCCTCCATGGGCAGGTGCATTGGATTTAGACATGGAGCTGCCGTCGCTTGCACCACGGTGGGCGTGATGTAACCATGTCAGAATTGTCCCCAGGGAAGTCATAAAGATTTGGCAGTGCTGGGGTGAAGCAGCGCAGCAACAGCTCAAGACTCCACTGAACAAGTGGCCAAATCCTGGTTGGAGGGAAGTGGACAGTGGATCTTTACGGACACATAAATACACCTGGCTTACTAGGCCTCTCTCTAAAGAGAAGCATCCTTTTGGAGAGAAGGGTAATGGCATAGTAATTAAATGTAGTAGTAAATCAAATATATAATACTTTGAGTTTATAAAGAGTTAATTTCATTTGTATTCCATGGAAGTCTGCTGAGGTATGTGGTCCTGTCCTTTTTTTGTTTTTTTTTCTTTCATCTAATGTCTTTATTTGCCCTGTATTTTTTTATATGTTTTTATTGGTGCATTGTAGTCTCACATCACAATGAGTATCAGTTTGGTGTTAACATGCACACAGCTCTTGGTGTCCCTCCCCCCCGCCTTCCCCCCACAGGTAGCACTGAGAATGATGTTGGTATAATCTCATATATACACATTGTTTATGACAGTAATTCCATGGATTCACTTCTTTCTTGCCCTTCCCCTTCCCTTGTACCCCTTCCCTTGCACCACTGAGGGTTCTCCATTGTCATTGGAGTCCCTTTTGTGTCCCCACTACTCCCTAGGTTGTGCATATTAATGAAAACATATGTCCCTTCTTTTTTTGTGATTGGCTAATCTCACTTAGCATAATTGTTCTCCAGATCTTTCCATTTTCTTGCAAATGCTGTTATTTTGTTCTTCTTTATTGCTGAGTAGAATTCCATTGTGTGTATTTCCCATAATTTTGTAATCCATTCATCTGTTGATGGACATCTAGGTTGGTTCCATAATTTGGCCACTGTGAATTGTGCTTCTATGAACATGGGTATGCATATATTACTGTTGTGTTCTAGTTTCAATCCCTTTGGAATGATACCCAGTAGTGGTATAGCCGGATCATATGGTGGATCCATTCCCAGTTTTCTGAGGAATCTCCACACTGATCCTGTCCTTTTTTTGCACCAAGAACTTGAGACTCAGAGGTGTGAAGCACTTTGCTATACCTAAGAGGTATAGTGAGCCTTAAATCACAGCTTTTCACATGACAAGGAATTGAGATGTTTACCTTCTGAATCTACACATTTTAAAAAGAGGAGAACAACATTACTTTCCAGTTAATTATTGTAAAATGTGATTTGAAGTAGATCCAGAAAGGCTTTCTGTGCCAAATTACTTGCCCAGCTACCATGGAATCATGGAATCAGCAAAGTAACCATCCAGGAGGTGCCTAACATCCTCTTAGGTTCCATCTCTCCTCCTTTAATATTTATTTATTTATTTATTTATTTATCTTTTTTTTTCAGTACTGGGGATTGAACCTAGGGGCATTTCATCTCTGAGCCACACCCCCAGCCCTATTTTTTTTATTCTTTATTTTGAAATAGGGTCTCACAAATTGTGGAGGGCCTTACTGAGTAGCTGAGGCTGGCCGCGGACCTGCGATCCTCCTGTCTCAGCCTCCCAAGTACTGGAATTACAAGCGTGTGCCACCATGCCCGGCTTATTTATTTATTTATTTATTTATTTATTTATTTATTTATTTATACTGGACATTGAACCCAGGGTCATTCTACCTTTGAGCTGTACCCCCAGCCCTATTTTATTTTGAAACAGGGTTTCACTAAGTTACTGAAGGCCCAAGTTGCTGAGGCTGGCCTTGAACCTTCAATCCTCCTGTCTCAGCCTCCCAAGTACTGAGATTACAGGCATGTGCCACTGCACACAGCTTTGTCTCTCCCCTTTTCTAATGCAGAATTTTCCTAGAAAAGTTCAGCCATCTGGTCATTCATATCTTAGAGAAGGAATGGCTCATTTGCTGATGCTAGAAGGAAGCCAGTGAGTTCTGGGTGGGGACAAGGGAGAACCAAAGTAAAAAAATGGAAATTAGAGACAAAGGCAAAAACTTGCTGTCTTTATGATTTTGTCTTTGGGCCCCCATTCTATCATTCAGGGTTTTTCTGGAGTTTGTCCACAATTACCCTCTGGAATAGAGAACATTCCAGAATTGCTTCTTAATAGGCTGGTCTTGCCTTCAGAGCTTCTGGCTGGGATGCTTCTAGGAGGGGACTCTTGGGCCTTGTCCCAGCCCCACTGAGCTGACAAGTTTATGTAGGCCAGTCATGAACATGAGGAGCAGTGCTTTATACCTGAGTAGTAGTTCCATGTTGCTGGTCACTCTTATAAGGAAGTCTGAGGCCTTGGATATTGAAGTACCTGTCTCCTTACTTCCCAACAAGTGATACAAAATGTGTTGAAACAGTACTTAAGATAACTATTCTGGTTTTCATAGAGAGCTTTCACACTGGCCTGTTTTACTGGCCATTTTATCCCTCCTCTGCAAACATTTTGTAGTCTGCTTTGCTCTGTGGATTCTGGAAGGCAAATTCTAGCACCAACTCGGGAAGGAGGTATCACATTCTCTATTAAGATAGCTAAAATTTATATTTTGATCTTCTTATCTATCTCCCAATTTGTCAAAATGTAGCTCCTTCTTTGAAGTCTATAAAATGACATCATTTCTGTTGCTTGCTAAGTGTTGCAGAATTGTTTGGCCAGATTAAAAAGCAAGCAGGCAATGAAAGAATTAAAAACCAAAACAAACAAGCTCTAAGATGATGTACACATTCTGTGGGACAGTTTGTTATTAGGGGCAGAATCTACTGACAGCTCAGGCAAAGGGTGGACATGTTAAGTTGGCACTGATTGAGGAGGTGTGATTTTTTTTTAATTAGTAGAGGCCTTGGAATGCCCAGCACTGACCTGTTTTTATTATTTATATTGGCTCCCTTGATGATGGACAAACAGGACTAACCTGGGGCCAGCAGAACCACAGGAAATTCAGGTCACGGATAGTTGCATTTTAAAAACTCTGGTTTTTAGAGGCTGCTCCATCACTGTAATTGATTGATGATAACGTGACAACAAGGACTCTTAAATCATTAAAGGTGGCCAGATAAAGACAAATGGCTGGTGGTGTTGTTGGAAGCACAGTTCCCAACTCCCTGTGGTGTCTGCTATGCTCCCTTGTCCCTTGTTTCATGCAACTTATGGCCCCGCCGGCCTGTTTACAGAGAACAGCCTCTTAAACTTGGCAGTTCTGTTTGAAGCAGAGCATAACATCATTTCCCCAGAGATGAGGAAAACATTACAAAAAAAGTTTATATTCCTCCTGAAACATGTGCATTTTAAACTGCACAGCCATTGAAATTGTTCTTTCCATCTTTTTCTAAAGTCACGGCCTTTCCCTGTCCCCTGGCTGAAGTATGTGTAGCCCAACGATATTCTTTGATGAATCCTGTAAGCTTCTGATGTTTTCAAGCTCTTGCTTTGGATAAATGCTAATCTGTAATAAGAACTCTAAGAAGATAGCTCTGTTCTTCCCAGGACACAGGAAATATGGCCTGGTGTAATGGCATTTAAAAAACGTTTTATTGAAGTAAAATATAATATAGGAAAGTACAGCTCGATGAACTTACTAACTGAAGACAGCTGTGTAATCAGTGCCCAGCTCAACCTGGAAGATTACCAGCATCCCTGGAAGCCCCCCTTTGCTAGCTCCCACTATTCCCTTCTCCCACAGGGTAGGCACTTCTAAAAACATAGATAAGTTTTCCCTGGTTTGGGTATTTTACATAAAATGGGCTTGTATAATATGCTATTTTTCTCTGGCTTTTTTCATTCCCTATTATATTTGTGAGATTTACCCATTTTCTTGTTTTATGAAATTATAGATCATTTATTCTCATTGGCTATGTAGTATTCCATTGTGTGAATATCCTACATTTTTTCCCTCCAGTGGCATTGATAGTGGGAGAGAAAGTCTGTAGAATCTATTTTTATGTCCACTAGGACTTCACTACTTGTCGCTGCCATAGAGTAATTTGCTCCTCAGACACAGAATGCCAGTTAGTTGCAAATGGCCCTTATATAGGGATTACATTTTGAGAATATAATCCCAATATTGAGATTGGGATTAAAGAGATATTGAGATCAGCCTCTCTGTACTTATTTACACCTGTTCATTCTATTAAGTCTTCTTAGTGACTTCTTTCTTGCCTGTCACTCATGACATTCTTTTGCTCATTTTGGAATCCTGTCATTAATTGTGGACCCTTTTCTCACTGTCCTGAATTTACACATCACCCTTCCTACAATCTTTATATCTGTGCCATTATCACATTTCATAGCAATTCTGTCCTCTCTTTTATCTCGTTTGGACCACCTCCTCCTTCTCTGAGCCTCCATGTAAAAACCTTAAAAACTTGTAGGCTCTTCCCTTTCTCTTGCACTCCATTACCAGTCCACCAGCACATGGTGCTGGCTTTAATTTCAGTTCACACTGTCTCCAATGTTCCTACCTTGGTTGGAGCCTCGTTGTTTCTTACTTGATTATGGAAATTGCCTGCTGTCTCCCTTCTTCCACCCTTGTCCCTCCTTGGTCTTTTATCTTCACTACACCCTGAGTGGTAGCCTTTAAAACAAGTCAGATCAGAGGCTGAGACTGGAGGATTGCAGATTCGAGGTCAGCCTCAGCAATTTAGGGAGACCCTCAGCAACTTGGCGAGATCTTGTTTCCAAAAACAAACAAACAAACAAACAAACAAACAAACAAACACAAACAATCAAACAGGGCTGGGAGTGTAGCTCAGAGTTAGAATACCCCTGGGTTCAATCCCCAGTACCCAAACCAAACCAAACTAAAACCAAAACAAACAAAGAAAAACCCACATCAGATCGAATCTAGCAATGGGTGGGCTACGCAGCCCTGAATGATCTAGCCCTTCTCTGCCTCATGCCATTTACCTGCTAAAGGCACTGACTCTGTCCAGACAACTGCCACCCATTGGTCTGGCAGCTTCTTCTTGTTTCTCTTTATCTGAAGCTCATGCCATAGTTCCAGTATACTTGCTTTAAATTAGCTGCTCCTTCCAGGCATGGTGGTGCACATCCGTAATCCCAGTACTTGGAAGGCTGAGACAGGAAGATTGCAGGTTCAGGCCAGCCCCAGCAACTTAGTGAGAACCTTAGTGACTTAGCAAGACACTGTTTCGAAATAAAAAACAAATTAAAAAGGGCTGGGGGTATAGCTCAGAGGTAGAGTGCCCTGGGTTTAACCCCTCCCAGTATCAATCAATCACTCAATCAATAAAAATAGAAATAAAAATAAATTAGCTGCTCTTAGAGAACAGTCCTACCTTTATTGGTGCACAGGATCAGATCTTCAGGATCTGATTCCTTTTTGTGCATCTCTTCAGTGCATTATACCCTTTTTCTCATAGTGCTATACATGGAAAGCTATGCTGTTTGTGCAGCACATACTGGATTCACAGAGCTGGAAATCCAGAGGCACTGGCTGTCTAAGACCCCATCCTGCTGTCATGAGGGATGGGATAAAAATGGCATGGTGACATCATGGCTGGGAAAATCTGCCTTAACTTTTGTGGATGGAACCACATACCCCTCCACCAGAGATGTTAACCTCGACTGAGGTTCTGGGGCCCGTCATGTACTTTATCAGGGGACTCTAATGAGCTGCAATCAGTAGATTTCCTCTGATAGGTTAAGTTAACCTACTGCCGCTCTTGCTTTTCTATGATCTATCTATGGTCTCATAATCTGGGTTCCCTTGAGTATTAGTCCTAGTCAGAATCCTCCTTGTCCCAAGGGTCTGGGTTCCCCTTCCCCCAAACTCTGGTTTCCCTGTGACTGCGAAGGGCTGGAGAAGAAATGTGTGGTAGATCAGATGCAGGCTTTGGAGGAACAGTCTTGTGTTGGATCCCAGCTCAATCATTTGCCAGCTGACATGCTTGAAAAGTAACCTTCCTCGACCTCAATCTCCTCCTCTGAATAATCGTACCTATATTACAGGGTAATTAGGAAGAGTGAGGTGATAATTTTATGCTTATAAATGTTTCTTTTTCTGATGCCAGCTACTTCACTGAAGAGACAAATATAATTTCAATATCAACTATGTTCAAAGGACTGAATTAGGTCCTGGAGGTAGCATGTGGTCCTTAGCATTGAGGACTTTTAAGTCTTAGAAGGGAGCTAGCTATGAGTAAATAATTAAATTCAGGGTGAAAAGAACCATGAGAAAGGGACATAGAAGTGTCTGTGGGGTCACTGACTAGACACATTTAACCCAAAAAAGGAAGGTCATAGAAGATAATACTTGAGTTGAATCATGAGACTAGGTGAAGAAGAGGGAAAAGAACATTCTAAGCAGGGAGATGAGCCTATGAAAATGCACAGAGGCCAATGGAAGTAGTTCAGAAAGCTGGATTGTAAATTGTGAAGAAAAGATTGATGATGGATGAGGGCCAAGAAAGTAAAAGGAATGTATATGTCATGCTAAGGGCTTTATTAGGAGGTCTCTATCAGTAAATACATCTAAGGAGATCAAATTTTTGTTTCAGAATGGGATCAATTATAACTAGAAGTAACGATAGTTGCAACTTAGGTGGTAGAAGGAAGAATGGAGAAGAGTGGATGAATATATAAAATCATCAGGGTTTGATGGCTGGTTTGATGTGGCAGGGACAAGGGAGAACTCTGGTAGAGTCCACATTTTTGACATGATCCACCGGGAGAATAATGGTACCCTACAACAGTATAGGAGACACAGAATGAAGATCCCATTTTGGGATATAAACATTGATTTCACTTTTTTATATACTGAATTAAATTTGCAGGTGAAATATACAAGTGGAGAAGTCCAATAGGCATTTGGCTGGGTTTGGAGCAAAGGAGAGAAATTTGGCTAGAGATAACAGATTTATGAGTTACAATAGTTAGTCTTCAAGTTAAAGTGCTATACCAAAAGAAGCCATACAGTGACTCAAAGAGGATACTTTATTTCACTTGCATGTTGTAGTCTAGAAATAGTTGGGTGGTCCAGTCCAGATGCCACTCAAAATGTGAACCAGCAGCATTGACATCAACCTGGAAACTTGTTAGAAGTGCAGAAACTTCAGGCTCTATCCCAGACCTAATGAGTTTATTAAGAGCCTCAGGTAATTTTTTTTTTTTTGGTACTGGGGATTGAACCCAGGAGTATTCTACAGTACGTTAACTGCATTTCAACTGTGGGAAGGGAAAAAGAGAGTAGAAAATAATGAACTGACTTTTTAGGATCTAACATTCTCACATTATTAACTTATTATGAATTAAAATAGAAAATTATAAATTAAAACAAAAATTTATTATTCCTTTAAAATAAGCCCTCTACATGCTAATACACATAATATATTTTATGAAAAGTAACTTTATCTCCAAAACAAAAGAAAATAAGTGAATATGGCATTGGTTTATGTTTTTGAATATCTTGTTAATGTCTTGTTGATAGAAAACAGCTGGATTCTTCTATTTGCTTCCTCACTCAATATACTGTCATATGTTGTTTTTGTTGAAGTATATGAAGAAAATCCAGCCTCATGCAGATACATACTTGGAAAAGGGAGAAATATTTTGATAGTGTTTTCAGATGTTTGTGGATATTCATTTTTTATATCATATCTAAACTCTGGAAGTTGTGATTTCTTAAAGTTGAAATGTGAAATTGGAAACCAAATCAATGAGCTTTTTGTGCTCTTATGTTAAATACACTAGTCTATCTTTATTTTGGATGGATCTTTTGCCTGTGCCTAATCTTCTTACATCATGAATTAGTCATTTGGAAAACATTGGTTCACTGAATTTCATAGATCTTCCAAATGTTGATACATTTTACTATGCAAGTCAAAGAATTCACATTTTAATGTCACCATTGATCTCATCAGAAAAGTCTTTAAGAATAGAGAATCTGGCAATGACAGATACAAATTTTCCGTTTTTGCTTAAAAGCCAGAATTTCATCTTTGACAAATGCACTAGTTGTTTTCCTTGAAGGAATAGGCTCACTTTACTCGATTTTGAGAAAATGTTTGCCAAATACCCAGGTCTTTATAATTACAATCTCTCTCTGTCATTCTTTCAAGTAATGGTATTGCATCAAAACAGTGATTAGTTCAGTTTACAACTCAAACAATTGCAAAAGTACTTTTTCTAGCCATGGGGCTATAGTGTCCAGCAAAGTGCTTTGTAGTTTCCATTTTGTCACATAGAATACTAAAGAGATGTTTAAGGGTTGAGAGTCTATAAGACTGCTAACTTTTACTGAGTCATCAAGGACATTATTCCTAAGTGAAACCATATTTTTTAAGAATTTCAATTTCAACTGTGAGTACATAGATAGCATAGTGGTAAAGAATATAGTAACTCTTAGTACAGTTTGGAACTGTACTGCCTTGATCTGAGTTAAGTTACTGTCAGTTTTGTCCAAAATACTTTTGCACTATTAGTATAAATGCCCATGCAGCGAAAAAGGCAAAGCATGTTTTGGTATTATTATAAGAATCATTTTGACATCATGGACATCTTGAAAGGGTCTTGGGGATCTTAGGGGCCCATGCATCCCATTTAGAAAGCCATCTTTTTATATAATCATTCTGAACTTGATGAATGTTGGCTTGTAGGAGTACATGGTTTTAGACTGACTAGTTGTGGACAAAATTGTTAAGTAGCAAGTTTTAAATTTGGAGTGTCTCTATGCCCCCCCCCTTTTGGTATTGGGGATTGAACCCAGGGCAACGCTACCACTGAGCTACATCCTCAAACTTTTTTATTTTTTATATTTGATATAGGGTCTCACCAAGTTGCAGAGGCTGACCTCAAACTTGTGATACTTCTGTCTTAGCCTCGAGAGTAGCTGGGATTATCACTTCCCTTTCTATCCTATTTCTGAAGGCACTCACAGGCTCGTAGTTATACAGATTGAACAGGTACCAGTGAGCTACCTATTCATGTTTGCTCTTGCTTGCTCATTTGATCACTTAGCAAGTATTTATTGAGCCCTATGTCTTTGTGTCTTTTATGCTAATAGAAGAATACCTAAGACTCAGTAATTTTTTTTTTTTTTTTTGCGGTACTGGGGATTGAACCTAGGGGTTTCTACCTCCGAGCTCCATCCCCAGCCCTAGTTTTATTCTTTATTTTGAAACAGGATCTCACTAAGTTGTGGAGGACCTCACTAAGTGGCTGAGGCTGGCCGCGAACCTGGACCCTCCGGTCTCAGCCTCCCAAGTACTGGGATTACAAGTGTGTGCCACCATGCCTGGCTCAGTGATTTATAATGATTAAAATATTGGGGACTCAAAGTTCTGGAGCCTGGGAAGTCCAGTATCAAGATCGTGACATCTGGTTGGGGCCTTCTTGCTGCATCATTCCATGGTGGAAGGTGGAAGGGCCAAGAGCAAGCAAGAGGTAGCAGAAGTCATCCTTTTATGATGGCACTAATCCTACCTCATGGCCTAATCACCTCTTAAAAATCCTACCTCTTAGTACTGTTATAATGGCAATTAAATTTCCGTATGAGTTTTGGAGGGAGCAGACATTCAAGCCACAGCAACCCACCATGTGCTGGGTTCTCAGATGGAGAGCTTCTCATCTTCACACAAACCTACTTCACACAAATCACTCTATCAATTTCCTACTTCTACTGTAGCAAATGACAACAGATATAGTGGCTTAAGACAACACACATTTATTATCTTACAGATCTAGGGGTCTTACTGGATTGACATCAGGATGTTTTCAGGACTGTGTTCCTTTTTGGGGTCTATAGGGGAGAACTTGATTCTTTACTTTTCGAGCCTCCATAGGCTCCTGTATTCACTGGTTTGTCATCTTTTTCCTTCATCTTTAAAACCAGCAACATCACATCTCTCTGACCCTTCATCATCACATCTCTCTTTGAAAGGTCCTCTATTTTTAAGTACTCATGTGGTTAGATTGGGCCACTGAGATAATGCAGGATTATCTCCCATTTCAAGATTGGCAGCCTTAATCACATCTACACAGTCCCTTTTGACATATAGGGTAACATATTCACAGATTCCAGGAACTGGGGCATGGGCTTTTCTGGAGGGCCATTATTCTTCCTACCATAAACTCCTTGTAAGTGTATATTAAATATTTATTGAGGGAAGGAAGAAAGGGTCCTACCCCACTGCTCATTTCTTAGAGCTTTGTTGACTGTTGAAGGTACAACTCTTCCAGGATTTAGTTGTGTTTCCAAAGTGAGTTCATACCTCTGTTAGAGAACTTATTTACTGTCCCAGCTGCGTACTCCTGCCACCACTCACTTGTGAGCTCTTTGAATCTGTCTTGCTTTGTTCTTTGTATGCTCAGAGCATAGCCCTGTGTCTGGCATATAGTGTGCACAATAAATATATGTGATGTATTTGTTGATGTGTGAGTACACCCATGAATTATCCTTACATGCACCAATTTACATTTATTGCCCAAAGAAGCAGAGTGGCTTTAATGATGGGGGTTTAAAGCCTATGGTATGTGGTTTGACAAGTGATGGCAAGTGTTTTGGGGCAAGGGCCTCGGGCACTTTCTCAGGCCCCCACTGGCAACATCCCACGAGCCTATATACACTATGGCTGGGGAGTATTGGGTTGCTTTGGCGGACGCTGCTTGCTCCGTAGTCCCACCATGGATGGTTGCTGCTTTAAGTAGCTCCCTAATAACTATTCCGTGGTTCCTGCCATGGAAGGTTGCTGCACCAGACAGCTTCCTGAAGATTTTTCCATGGTTCCTGCCACGGAAGGTCGCTGTACCAGGCATCTCCCTGATCAATAGTCTTCTCGCAGGATACCGACATGAAGTCTGATATAATAATCTTAAGAGAATTTAATAATTGGGGGGTCAGGGAGGTGATACAAGATGACAAATTCTCCTGCCTTATGTAGCGAAGGCCTTTCTTATATAGAGATTCAAACAAAGCAAATGGGAAGAAGATCACAAGTTAGGATTAGGGAGTGACAATCACAAGTTAAGACCAGGGAGTGGCAAACACAAGACCAGGGAGTGGCAAGGTGAATGTTTCAGGGAGAATAGGAGGTCATCAATGTCCAGCTTTCAGTCCCATCTGGTCCAAGGAAGCTTGTCTGCACGAGGACAATTTCCACTTAGCATGTACTGTGTATGTGATTAAGCCGGTCCGAAGTGGTGACCTCATTGCATGGGCTAAGATGACTCCCAACGGGGGAATTGTGGAGATGGGTTCTCTAGCAGTGACATGAAGTAGCTTGGAGTTCTACTGGGTGTCTCCAGGCTCTGTCCCTCAGAGGAGCAGGTATGGGGCCAGCCTGGCCTGCCTTGAAGCCACATGGAGTGTGCTCTTCATGCCCCAACCGAGACTGACTATTGACTTCTCAGAGGCATTTTAATTCAACCAAAAAGTTAGATTTTCTAAAGACAACACACGTTTTACATAGGGCCTTTGTATAGAATTACTGGGGACCAATTCAAGAATAACAGGAGCCCCAGACTGCAGATAAACAAAAGGTTTTGTCCCTCCAGACACAGCTCCAGTCCTCTGCCTCCCAGAGGTAGGCCCATTTATAGAAAAGTCACTGAGAAACTTAATCCCAGGTACTTTACAAAGAAACCATTTGCCCCCCACTTTGGTTGTGGTTTTCTGTGCATGTCTTTTTTCCATGGCAGAGTTTAATAATGTTTATATTTCCTTTGACCTTTTATTAACCATTGCAGCTAAGTTCCAAGAAGTGGTTTCAAAGCCAGTATTTGTAGGCTGCCCTCCCCACTTAGAGACTACCAATTTCCTATTTCTAGAAGGTACCCCATTCTCTTACCAACCATCTTAACCACTTCTGCTGGGTGATAAAGGAGCCTGTGGGGCAGTAGGTGATGGTAATAGTAATAATAGTATATTAGTTTATACTTATAGGAGGGGATGTGCCAGGCATTGTGCATGTGATTTACTTTTGTTAAATCCTCAGAACAACCCGATGAAGCAAAAGCTATTATTATATATTCCTAACTAAGGTAAAGTGTTTTCCACAAAATTAGCCCTCAGGAAAGATGGAGTCACCTTATGATTGAATCATTACCAAGTCTGCTCTATTGCAGGATCACTATTTTAACCACAAATGTCTCAACGTTATGGGTGCCTTTGGCATGGGATGGCTTAATATTTAGGCATTTATGGTATTAGTTCCATTTTACAGATGAAGATGTTGACTTGGAGAAGGTAATAATTGCCCAAGGTCATACAAGCTAGAAAGTAGTCCCTGTAGTATTCACACCTAAGCATGTCATCTTACTCCCATGTCCCCATTATTAATCTTGTTGAGATTTGTTCCTTTGTCTTTAAAAGGTTTTAACCTAGGGAATCTCTGATCTTTTCCTTCCTTCTTGTGGAGGTTCCATTTTAGGAGTAGAGAAGATTAGAAAATGGGTATAAATCCATCTGGAGTCATGCTTTTATGGGCATTACTAGGAAAGTTTAGTTTACCTTCTGAGCCAAGTTGGCATACTCAGTTGCCTCCTGACCAAATGACCACCCTACCTACCTGTTATGGTTTGGATCTTAAATGTCCCCCAAAAGCCATGTGCTAAAAACTTGGTTGCAGCCTGTGGCACTAGTAGGAAGTGGTGGAGCCTTTAGGATATGGGGCCTAGTGGGAGGAAGTAGGTCACTGGGGGTGGGCCTTTGAAGAGTATATTTTATCCCTGGCTGTCTTCTTTCTCTCTCCTTTCTGTCTGTCTCTGTCTCCCTCCCCCTCCCCCTCCTCTCCCCCTCCTCTCCCCCTCCCCCTCCCCTCCCCCTCCTCCTCCCCTCCCCTCCCCCTCCCCTTCTCCCTCTCCCTCTCATCTCTGCTTCCTGGCTTCCATGAGGTGAGCCTCCTCCACCACATGCTCCCACTGCCTGATGTTCTGCCTCGCCTTAGGCCCAAGCAATGGAACCAGCTGACCTTGGACTGAAACCTCTGATACTGTGAGCCAAAATAAGTCTTTCCTCTTTTCAGTTGATTTTCTTAGTTATTTTCTCACAGTGACAGAACGCTAACATATTATCTTTGCCCAAGATGGGAAATTCATTGCTTCTTGGACCTGTCCCTTATTTTGGCTGATCACTGTAGTTGTGAGGAGTTCTTCTTCATACTGAGTTGAAATCGTCTTTCCTGGAATTTTCACAGTGTGTCAAAAAGGAAATCAAAATATACTTGGATTGGTCTCTTCTAAGCCTGCCTTCCTTGCTTTGCCTTTCCAATATATATTTTAGGAATAGTTTTATCTTCACAGAAAAAGTCCCACAATAGTACAGAGTTTCTGTATATCCCTCATCTTATTATTACGATATTGTATTACCATAGTACATTTGTCAAAATTAGGAAATCAACATGGATACTTTACTATTAACCATAAACTTTTCAGATTTCATAAGTTTTTTTCCAGAAGTCCTTTCTGTATTCTAGCATCCCACCCAGGATACCACATTACATTTAGTAAAGTTTCTTTAGTCTCATCTGCTGTGTGATGGGATTTCAGTCTTTCCTTATTTTTCATAGTCTTGGCAGTTTTGAGGAGTGCTAGTCAGGCATTTTATGGAATGCCTCTCAACTGGGATTTGTCTGATATTTTTGTCATGGTTGGATGGGGGTTATAGGTTTGGGGGAAGAATTCTACAAATGTGAAATGGCATTCTTAGGGTTAACAATATGATATATCTGATTACATTAACCTTGATCTCCTAGCTAAGGTAGAGTTATTCCTCCCTCTCTTTTCCATACTCCTATTTCTTAGAAGCCAGTCATTACATTCAGCCCATGTATAAGTGATGGGGAGAAATGAGCTTACATCCTGAAGGAGAAAGTATTTACATAAGTTATTTGGAATTCCTTAAGGAAGACTTGTCTCGTCTCCCACATTTATATTGATTGATTCACTCACTTATATCAATTTGGACCAATGTTTGTTTATTTGGGTTATACACAAATACTACTTTATTTATTTATTTATTTATTTATTTATTTATTTATTTTGCGGTACCGGGGATTGAACCCAGGGGCGTTCTACCTCCGCGCTACACCCCCGGCCCTATTTTTTTATACTTTTATTTTGAAACCAAGTCTCACGAAGTTGTGGAGGGCCTCACTAGGTAGAGAGAGAGACAGGAACAGAGAGAGAGAGAGAGAGAGAGAGAGCTGAGGCTGGCCGCGAACCCGGATCCTCCGGTCTCCGCCTCCCAAAGTACTGGGATTACAAGCGTGTGCCACCACGCCCGGTCACAAATACTACTTTATTTACTTATTATGTTGTTCGGATCATCCCAGCTTCGGTTACTGGGAAGTCTTCCAGTTGGCTCCTGTGTCCTTTTGACATGTCTCTATTCTTGTTTTTTGAGAAATTTTTTACTTTCTGGCATTACAAGATCTTCCAGACTCCTCATGTATTTTCCCTGCCCCATCCCTAGAATCAGTTATTTCTGTGGGGATCCCTGGTTCCTTTTATTGGAGAATGATATTAGAAATTAAGATATGGCCACTGGGTTTGCTCATTGCTACTTAGGTACCATGACTTTTAGACCATCTCAGTAGACAGAGTTAGGAAATACATGTATGTATGCCAACCCATGTTACACGTTCTACAACTGTTTCTGCATCTGTACCTATAGTAAAGCTTTTATTTTTTGAGCATTTAAATTTTGATGAGTATCCAACAGTAAGAATATGAATTGCTCCCTTCTGCTACCAATGATAAAATAAAAAAAGAGGGGGAGGGAGAGAAGAAAATGTAAATGAAGCTCTGGGTATGAGGTGACTTATCTCTCTGCCATCCTCTAGTCAGATCATGTCATTTTAGAAATGAAGAGATCTTAAGAGGTTAAGGAACTAGTTAATGGAACAGTCAAGACTGAAATCTGGCTTACCAAAACAGAATCTCTTTATTTCTGCCATATTTTGTGCCTCTTTATAACTGGTCCATATTCTTGGCTTTGTGTTCAACTCAACTATTGACTTCTTGGGTTGCATTTACAGATTTTTTTTTTTTTTTTGCGGTACCGGGGATTGAACGCAGGGGCATTCTACCTCCGCGCTACACCCCCGGCCCTATTTTTTTATGCTTTATTTTTGAAACCGGGTCTCACGAAGTTGCGGAGGGCCTCACTAGGTAGAGAGAGAGAGAGATCGTGTGCGCATGTGCGCTGAGGTTGGCCGCGAACCCGGATCCTCCGGTCTCCGCCTCCCAAAGT
>PVJS01010595.1:0-47661 GCA_004027185.1 Glis glis | reverse complement strand
CCGGGGATTGAACGCAGGGGCGTTCTACCTCCGCGCTACACCCCCGGCCCTATTTTTTTTATGCTTTATTTTTGAAACCAGGTCTCACGAAGTTGCGGAGGGCCTCACTAGGTAGAGAGAGAGAGAGAGGAGAGAGAGATAGATCGACTGATCGATCGATCGTGCGTGCATGCGCGCTGAGGTTGGCCGCGAACCTGGATCCTCCGGTCTCCGCCTCCCAAAGTACTGGAATTACAAGCGTGCGCCACCACGCCCGGCCATTGTTCTGTTTATAACCAACTTACTGTTGCTTTCACTGGAGTATTTTTTCCTCTCTGAATAATATAAAAAGAAACTACCAAAAGGAAGGGATGAGCCTGGTGTGGTGGTACATGCCTGTAATCCTAGTATTTGGGAGGCTGAGACAGGAGGACCAAAGGTTAGAAGCCAGTCTCAGCAACTTAGACCCTCATCAACATAGTAAGACCGTTTCAAAATAAAAAATAAAATAGGGCTGGGGGTATAGCTCAGAGGTAGAATGCCCCTGGGTTCCATCCTTCCTACCAAAAAAAGAGGGGGAAGGGAGGGGATGAGTTCAGGCAAAGCTGTAATAGAATAAAAGTGTTTTTTGTTTTTTGGGTTTTTATTTTTTGCGGAACTGGGGATCGAACCCAAGGCTAGAATAAGTTTTTAAGTATTATTTTCATAGCCGGGTGTGGTGATTCACACTTGTAATCCCAAAACTTGGGAGGCTGAGACAGGATAATCACAGGTTCGCAGCCAGCCTCAGCAACTTAGGCCCTCTGTAACTTAGTGAGACCTTGTTTCAAAATAAAGATTAAAATAGGGCTAGGATATAGCTCAGAGGTAGTATGTCCAAGTTCAATCCCCAGTACCACACACACACATACATATACATATACATATACATTATTTTCATAACCCCAGACCATGTTCTTACTCTTCCAGTAGCCTCTGTAAAATAACTCTAAACGTTGAGATTCTTTGGAATTCTATCCAATTTAGTCCTCCTTTACGAGATTTCTATATGATGGATTAATACTAAAATGATTCACATTTCCAATTTCATGAGAAAAACAAGGACTTCTTGTGGGTCTTCTCTGTAATATTCATGTACATATGGCTTCTGGATTATTTGGTGCTTATTTTAGTAAGAAGCAGAACTGTTGGCTGTTGGTGTTTTCAGAGGTCACTTATTTACACCAGTTTATACTGTTTTGGAATGTAGCATCAAGAGGCATTGGCCTAAAAGAAGCAACCATTACCTTTTTTCCTCAGTTTCAAGTAGAAGGATTCTTAAGCACAAGAATTTTTTTTTTTTTTTTTTTTGCGGTACTGGGGATAGAACCCAGGGGCGTTCTACCTCCGAGCTACACCCCAGGCCCTATTTTTTATACTTTATTTTGAAACCGGGTCTCACGAACTTGCGGAGGCCTCACTAAGTAGCTGAGGCTGGCCACGAACCCGATTCCTCCGGTCTCCGCCTCCCAAGTACTGGGATTACAAGCGTGCACCACAACGCCCGGCTAGGATTTTTTCTGTACTTGTATTGGTGCACTGTAATTATATATATAGTGTAGTAGTGAGACTCAAAGCGATCCTTTTGTACATGCACACACACTTAGCGTGTTTCCCTCTGTACTCCTCCAGCTCCCCCTTCCTGCCTCCCAGTACACGTTAGTGAGATTGGTAGTGATACCTTCATAACATTGTTGAAATTCTTCCCTTTCTCAAAAGAGCAAAAAGGAATCTGGTTATAGGATATAAGACCCCTTAGAAATAATCTTATTTCTTAGAACCCTACAAAAAACTATCCATATTACCACCTCAAATTCTCAGTCCTCTTCTACCTCCAAAATATTCTAGTATTTGCTTTTTTTTTTTTTTTTTTGCGATACCAAGGATTGAACCCAAGGGCGTTCTACCTCCATGCTACACCCCCGGCCCTATTTTTTTTATACTTTATTTTGAAACCAGGTCTCACGAAGTTGTGGAGGGCCTCACAAAGTAGAGAGAGAGAGAGAGAGAGCTGAGGCTGGCCGCGAACCCGGATCCTCCGGTCTCCACCTCCCAAAGTACTGGGATTACAAGCGTGCGCCACCACGCCCGGCTACTGCATGTTTTATATGCACGTTCACACAGACACTTAGGTTTGTAACTTAAACAGTGACTTTTATCTTTCTCATGATCTAATAATATGATAGCATCTAACATCAGAATTAAAGTTCTTTGTTATTGGTTGGCACATAATAGTTTATCAAGAAAACTGTTTGAGGCCAGGCGTGGTGGCGCACGCTTGTAATCCCAGTACTTTGGGAGGCGGAGACAGGAGGATCCAGGTTCGCGGCCAGCCTCAGCTCTCTCTCTCTCTCTCTCTCTCCCTCCCTGTCTCTCTCTCTCTACTTAGTGAGGCCCTCCGCAACTTCGTGAGACCCGGTTTCAAAATAAAGTATAAAAAATAGGGCCGGGGCTGTAACGCAGAGGTAGAACGCCCCTGGGCTCAATCCCCAGTACCACAAAAAAAAAAAAAAAAAACTATTTGATAGTAACACCTATGTGATTATAGAAGTTCCTAAAAAATACATAGTCATATTCACACCTGGTGTTTTGATTAATATAAAAACAAAATCTTGACAGTTCATGTACAACAAATAACAGAATTTATCCCCAGTGGATTTATTGTCCGAATTAAGCAGCCCAAACAACAGAAAAGGTGCATCTAAAGCATTCATTTTCTTAACATGTTGCCTGAGTTTTCAGACACCATGTAATTGTGCTAATGGAGCTCAATAAACCATAATTTTGAGAAGTGAGGTTTGTGATGACAGGACTTATGTAAAAGACATTTAGTATTGTTCTGTATGTGTAAAATGGCTTGAAGCTATCATCAGGATAAATTCCAATAGCGCCGGGCGTGGTGGCGCACGCTTGTAGTCCCAGTACTTTGGGAGGCGGAGACCGGAGGATCCGGGTTCGCGGCCAGCCTCAGCTCGCTCGCTCTCTCTCTCTCTCTCTCTCTCTCTCTCCACCTAGTGAGGCCCTCCACAATTTCGTGAGACCCGGTTTCAAAATAAAGTATAAAAAAATAGGGCTGGGGGGGTAGTGCGGAGGTAGAATGCCCCTGGGTTCAATTCCCTGTACCGCAAAAAAAAAAAAAAGAATAAATTTCAATAAAAGAAATAATGTTGGGAGGCTGAGACAGGAGGATCACAGGTTCAAAGTCAGCCTCAGCAACTTAGTGAGACCCTGTTTCAAAATCTTAAAAAAGGGCTGAGGGTATAGCTCAGTAAAATGTCCCTAGGTTTAATCCCTAGCACCAAAAAAGAGAAGAAACAATGTGATTACTTTAGAATTATATTGGATAAGAGGGAAATTATATCGGCAGTAAAGAAGGTGGCTAAAAGCTTGAAAGAAATCTGTTGTCTGGTAAGAAATTTTGAAAAGTAATCACGTCAGCATGGGCAGGCATGCTGGCTAGGGTTCTACACTTGACTGGAAAGTTATAAGCTTTAAAGTTTATAAGCTAAGGTTGAAAAAAGGTACTTTCTAAAACATGAGTGTAATTCTTTTTAATCAGTGAAAGCACAAAGAGACTGATTTGAATAATCATGTGAAGAAAGAAATCATGTGTGGCAAGAATTATGATGTATGATGGAGACAACAAAGATAAATCAAAGATAATTGTAATAGTGCATATGTATGAAATAGGATGAGTGAGACCGAAAATAGATCTTGCAAAACACTACAGCATCTTTGTGTTTAGACAGGATTGATTCTCTGGCTCATGATTTTGGTTTATTGATGAAAATTAAATTTCTTAATAAATATTTAGTTGTCTTGTGAATGATTTTCTTAATGCAAGTTGAGTTTTATCAAGGAATATGGGCTCTAAATAATGTTTCTTCTTTGCTCTAGGTAAAACTTTGGTCAAGAAGCTGGCAAAAAAGGTGAGCAGGGGCCAGGGAGCAGTTGTTTTCTTGTTTGTTTTTGGCAAGATAGAAAGTGAATTTGTAGGCGCCGGGCGTGGTGGCGCACACTTGTAATCCCAGCAGTTTGGGGGGCGGAGACCGGAGGAGCCAGGTTCGCGGCCAGCCTCAGCTCTCTCTCTCTCTCTCTCTCTCTACTTAGTGAGGCCCTCCGCAACTTCGTGAGACCCGGTTTCAAAATAAAGTATAAAAAATAGGGCCGGGGGTGTAGCGCGGAGGTAGAACGCCCATGGGTTCAATCACCGGTACCGCAAAAAAAAAAAAAGTGAACTTGTAAACCAAGAGTGGTGGAACACACCTGTAATCCCAGTACTTGGGAGGGAGGCTGAAACAAGAGGGTCTCAGGTTTGATGCCAGCCTTAGCAACTTAGCAAATCTCAGCAACTTAGTGAGACCCCGTTTCCAAATAAAAAGTAAAGTCAGTCTGGGGGTGTAGCTCGGTGGTAGAATGCCCCTGGGTTCAGTCCCTAGCACGACACACACAACAGTGATTTTGTGTAAATTCAATTGAAATTTTTTAATATGTGTTTTCAAAGGATATCGAAGATGTACTGGCAGGAATCCAGAGAGCTGGCTGTGGATCAACCTTTTTTAGAGACCTCGGCGATAAAGGTAATGTTCATTTGTTGTTAAACCTCTAGTTATGTGTTTTATTTAACTGAAGTATTATTAGGGAATTAAGGGATGACATTTGTTCCATGTTATTTAGTAGGTGTTTTTAAAGCAAAATAAAAGATCCATTAAGTGAAAGGTAGCTTTCTCAAATTCTTTGAACCATTAAAGACAATTATTAAAACATCAGTGTTGAGGGGAGTACAGAGGCACATGACTGTAATTCTAGTACTCGAGAGGCTGAGACAGGAGGATAAAAGGTTCAAGGCCAGCCTCAGCAACATAGTGAGGCCCTCCGCAACTTAGGGAGACCTTGTTTCAAAATAAAAAATAAAAAAGCTTGGCAATGTAGTTCAGAGGCAGAATGCCCCAGAGTTCAATCCCCAGAACCAAAAAAAGCAAATCCAGTGTTAATGCGTGGAGAGGGAATGAGGCTGAATGAGAAGTGAGCCTATGAGAAGGCCTCAAAGAGGAGCTGGCAGGGCTGGAGAGGAGGAGGCCCCCGCCCTGCAGTGGAGGGCTTGCTGACGAGGGTCCTCCGGTGGGTGGCCCTCCTTCACTTAAGGAGGACTGAGAACTGCCCAGAGATTGAGCAGGAGGAAGTGCGTGACCCTTCAACAAGTACAGATCAGGGAGGGCTGGGGCCTGAGCCACACTATAGGACTCTGAAGTGCAGACCACCCAAGAGCCCTGGGCCCCAGCATTCCCTCAGGCTGGGGGAATGCTGGTTTTTGTCTTGTTTTGTCTGTTTGTTTGTTTGTTTGTAGCATGTCCAGCTAAATATAGTGTTTAAATCCAGAATAAGGCTGGGCGTGGTGGCACATGCTTGTAATCCCAGTACTTGGGAGGCTGAGACAGGAGGATTGCAGGTTTGTGGCCAGCCTCAGCTACTTAGTGAGGCCCTCCGCAACTTAGCAAGACCCTGTTTCCAAATAAAGAATAAAAAATAGGGCTGGGGGTGGAGCTCGGAAGTAGAATGCCCCTGGGTTCAAATCCCCAGTACCGCAAAAAATAAAAAAAAAAATAAATAAATCCAGAATACCAATATTTAGCTGAAAGTTCTGGCTTTGAGTCATCTTTTCATGACATGTACTTTTCTGACAGCATTTTGAGTTGTTGTTTTTTTTTTTTTTTGCGGTACCGGGGATTGAATGCAGGGGCGTTCTACCTCCGCGCTACGCCCCCGGCCCTATTTTTTATACTTTATTTTGAAACTGGGTCTCATGAAGGTGCGGAGGGCCTCACTAAGGAGAGAGACAGAGACAGAGACAGAGACAGGGAGAGAGAGAGACAGGGAGAGAGAGAGAGCGAGAGAGCTGAGGCTGGCCACGAACCAGGATCCTCCGGTCTCCGCCTCCCAAAGTACTGGGATTACAAGCGTGCGCCACCATGCCCGGCTCATTTTGAGGTTTTAAGAAGGCTATTTACCAGTTTTAAAAGCTTGAAGCCAGGCGTGGTGGCACCTGCCTATAATCCCAGTACTTGGGAGGCTAAGACAGGAGGATCATAGGTTCGCAGCCAGCCTCACCAACTTAGCAAGGCCCCCTGCAACTTAGTGAGACCCGGTTCCAAAATAAATGATAAAATAGGTCTGGGGGTGTAGCTCAGAGGTAGAAAGCCCCTGGGTACAATCCCCAGGACCACAAAAAAAATAAATAAAATAAAAAGGAAAGAGCTGGGCGTGGTGGTACACACTTGGAATCCTAGAACTTGGGATACTGAGACAGGAGGATTGCAGGTTCGAGGACAGCCTCAGCAATTTAGTGAGGCTCTCAGCAACCTAGTAAGACCCTGTTTCCAAATAAGAAATAAAATTGGTCTGAGGGGTGTAGCTTGGAGGTAGAATGCCTCTGGGTTCAATTCCCAGTACCACAAAAGAATAAATAAAAAGGAAAGAATGCTTGAATAATATCTGTAGGTATAAACTTAATTGTTTTATGGTTATTTTATATGTTTTCCTAAAGTAAGGAAGGGTGAGGGAGTTCAATAATAATTTTGATCTAACAGTAGAATATTAGAACCAGAAGTTAGCCGGGTGTGGTGGCACATGCTTGTAATCCCAGTACTTGGGAGGCTGAGACAGGAGGATCGCAGGTTTGCAGCCAGCCTCAGCTACTTAGTGAGGCCCTGCCACAAAAAAAAAAAAAAAACCTATCCAGACCTCTTCCCTGCATTAACCTTCCAGGCTACTGGTAGTACTGTGGGTGCTGCCTGTCACCTGTGTGTGGGACACCATCCTTACACCCGTCACCTGTCAGACCATTCCCCACTCACAGGCCACCCTGCTCAGTGAAAGGGATCTCTGAAACCACTGGGCTTCTTGCTCTTGCGCATTTTTTGCATTTTGTTATGCTATTCTGATTTCCAGACCTTTGCTAGTTAAACCTACACTCTCAAAGAGGAAGAAGTGGTGTGATCAATTTTATATTCCCAGTTGCCTAAATATTCTTTAGCACATAATAGATACCCATTTAAATTTACTTGCATTCTAATTACAAACTATTCTTATCTATTTCAGTGAGTCCCTGGAGTATTTTTGCTATGTAGTTTTGTTGGTTGATTGGTTGGTTGGTTGGTTGGTTTTTGGTTGGTTGGTTGGTTTGGGGTTTTGTTTTGGTGCTGGAGATTGAACCCAGGATCATTCTACCTCTGAGCTACACCCCCAGCCCTATTTTATTTTTTATTTTGAAATAGGGTCTTACTAGGTTGCTGAGATTCTTGCTAAGCTGCTGAGGTTGGTCTCAAACCTGTGATCTTTCTGTCTCAGCCTCCCAAGTACTGGGATTTTCCAAAGCTGGGCGTGGCGGTGCACACTTGTAATTCAGTTAGGATTAATTGGTATTATTTTATCAACAAAATTAAATCCATTTAGCAGTATAATTCTTTAATAAATTTTTGAAATAATACAACTGTTTATGAACATTTAAATAAAATCATGAAATTATTATCGTCATCTAATTTTCATTTCTTTTTCATCAAAACAGTTCTTTTTGACAATTTTTTTTTCGTAGTACTGGGGATTGAATCCAGAGCCAAATGCATGCTAGACAAATGCTGTACCACTGAGCCACATCACCAGTCCCAAACACTTCCTTTTTTTTTTTTTTTTGGTGCCCAGCCCTTTTTATTTTTTATTTTGAAACAGGGTTTCAGTATGCTATGTTGCCACGGTTGGCCTCAAACCTGTGATCTTCCTGTCTCAGCCTCCCAAGTTCTGCAATTGCAGGCATGCAACCACCATGCCCACTACATCTCTCATTTTTTATTTATTTATTTTTTTTTATTTTTTATTTTTTTTGCGGTACCGGGGATTTAACGCAGGGGCATTCTACCTCCGCGCTACGCCCCTGGCCCTATTTTTTATACTTTATTTTGAAACTGGTCTCACGGAGTTGCGGAGGGCCTCACTAACGAGAGAGAGACAGACAGACAGACAGACAGGGAGAGAGAGAGAGAGCGAGAGAGCTGAGGCTGGCTGCAAACCCGGATCCTCCAGTCTCCGCCTCCCAAAGTACTGGGATTATAAGTGTGCGCCCCCACGCCTGGCTCATCTCTCATTTTTTAGAGAAAACAATTCCTCATTTGTCCCCATGTCCCCTGCCAGCTATCTCTATTCTTTTCTAACTCATGTGCTTTTTTTTTTTTTTTTTTTTTTTTTGTGGCACTGGGGATTGAACCCAGGGGCATTCTACCTCTGAGCCACACCCCTTGCCCTATTTTTTATTCTTTACTTTGAAACAGGGTCTCACTAAGTTGCAGAGGGCCTCACTAAGTATCTGAGGCTGGCCGTGAACCTGCGATCCTCCTGTCTCAGCCTCCAAGTGCTGGGATTACAAACATGTGCCAACATGCCCGGCTCCCCGTGTGCTTTCCTAGCCCGCTGTTCTTGTGCTGTGTCCATGTTCTCACTTCCCACTCATTCTTCATCCCACTTCAGCCAGCACACACTGCATGGACACTCCTCCTGTGCAGACCACAGTGGCCCTTGTTACCAGCTGCAGTGAGGGAGTTGTACACTCCGGCCCGCGTGGCCCAGCAGTGCTCAGCACTCAGAGCAGTCCCTCCTTGTGGCTTCAGTGACACCATACTTTCTGGTGGCATTTTCTTGCGGCCCTCATTGTTTCTTCTCTGACTCCTTCGACAAAAATCAACAAGAACCACCTAAACTGGGGAATCAAACAGTTACATCAGTCTAACGGGGTGAGCTAGACGGGAGGAGCACACTCGTCACTCCTAAGTGAGCAAGGAGAAGGCCTCATCTCACAAGAGATAATGAGGTTCAGAAGTGAGATTCCGCAGACGCTGAAGAAAGTGGGGAGCCCACCCGGCAAATGACAAGTGGCATTTCTGAGACTTAAGTGTGATGAGGGGGTTGGAATTTCGAAGAGAGGTAGCAAACATTTTATTTATTTATTTATTTATTTATTTATTTATTTGCAGTACTGGGGATTGAACCCAGGGGCATTCTACCTCCAAGCTACACACCAGCCCTATTTTTTATTCTTTATTTTGAAACAGAGTCTTACTAACTAGCTGAGGCTGGCTGCGAACCTGAGCTTCTCCTGTCTCAGCTTCCCAAGTATTGGGATTACAAGCATGCACCACCACGCCTGGCTAAATATTTTATTTTCTTGGTATGAAGAAGATAGTGAGCAGGCAGAGCCTACACAGCTGCTACTGGAGCCTCAAAAGCAGGATAAGAACTTTTCACTTGTAATCCCAGTACTTGGGAAGCTGAGATAGGAGGATCACAGATTCGAGGATAGCCTCAGCAAGTAGTGAGACTCATCAACCTAGCAAGACCCTCTTTCAAAAGTAAAAATTAAGCTGGGTGTGGTGGCACGTTTGTAATTCCAGTACTTGGGAGGCTGAAACAGGAGGATCGCCGGTTTGCCGTCAGCCTCAGCAACTTAGTGGGGCCTCTGCAACTTAGTGAGACCCTGTTTCCAAATAAAAAATTAAAATACAGGGCTGGGATGTAGCTCAGAGGTAGAGTGCCCCTGGGTTCCATCCCTAGTACCACAATAAATAAATAAACAAATTAATTAATTAAAATTAAAAATAAGGGCTGGGGGTATAGTTTGGAGGTAGAATGCCCCTAGATTCAATCCCCAGTACCACAAAAAAAGAAAGTAACAAATATTCGTTAAGTTATTTCTCTTCTAAGTGTTCTTTAGAGTCAGTTTTCTTTAAAAGCATTTTCAGAGGGCAGGCACCTCGAGTGCTGTCAGAGACCTACATTGTTCATTTATCATCTCTCTTAAGTGGAAGGTGCTGTTCTTATACTTTCTAACTCTGTTTATTCAAGCTTTTTATTGAAGTCAGTGTTTCAAAGGAAGACACTGGAATTTTCCTTTCCAAAACTTTCCCCTTGCATAAAGGACATTTGCCTGTGTTTAAAAAAAAGGAGGTGAGGTCTCCTTTGGCACAGAGCCCGATACAGCCCAGCAGTTGGACCACTTTTTTCACATCGCCGTATTCCTTTGAAAATGAGAAAAATGCTATCCTACACTTTCTCCAGGCAGCCAAAGAATGAGATACTGTATCCCTCAACTAACATTAGAGCACTTCTCTCCAAGGTACAAGATAAGACAAAACACACTTAATTTATTCTCCCTTTGTGAAAACACTGAGTCGTTTTTAAAAAAATATATATCTGAAGACTTACTGTAGGCTTTTTTTTTTTTTTTGCGGTACCGGGTATTGAACCCAGGGGCGTTCTACCTCTGCGCTACACCCCTGGCCCTGTTTTCTTATGCCTTATTTTGAAACCAGGTCTCACGAAGTTGTGGAGGGCCTCACTAGGTAGAGAGAGAGAGGGAGAGAGAGAGAGAGAGCTGAGGCTTGCCGCAAACCTGGATCCTCCGGTCTCCGCCTCCCAAAGTACTGGGATTACAAGCGTGCGCCACCACGCCCGGCCTTACTGTAGGCTTATTAGTATTAAAGAGAAGTACACCTGCTCCAATATAAAGCCAAGAAAAAGATGATAATTTTAAAAAATGCAAGTCATTAAAAACATTTAAAATGTATACCAGAAGTTATTATTTATAGCTTCAATAAAAAGCCATTTTGAGCCGGGCGTGGTGGCGCACGCTTGTAATCCCAGTACTTTGGGAGGCGGAGACCGGAGGATCCGGGTTCACGGCCAGCCTCAGCTCTCGCATGTGCGCGTGCGCACGCTCTCTCTCTCTCTCTCTCTCTCTCTCTCCCTTCCTCCCTCCCTGTCTCTCTCTCTCTGTACTTAGTGAGGTCCTCCGCAACTTCATGAGACCCGGTCTCAAAATAAAGTCTAAAAAATAGGGCCGGGGGCGTTGGGTGGAGGTAGAATGCCCCTGCGTTCAATCCCCGGTACCGCAAAAAAAAAAAAAAAAAGCCATTTTGACATCAAGTCCTTTCCTTCATTGCTGTGAACCGCTTGGGTCCTCAGCCCCTGCTTTATTTGACTGGGCGCCTGTAGGATGTGGTCATTCTTCCCACAAAGGTAAATGCGTTCCCGCCGCCGTCACCTCTCAGGCCTTCGTCCCTCACGTCTGGACTAGCACAGCAGCTTTATTCCCGTCGCTTCTCCCATGTGAACAGTATTCCACACAGTCACTTTTCAGCTTCTGTCTTACATGACTTTCCTACTCATACCACACTTGCTCTGTTAGAATTTTTACTCATTAAGCTGGGTGCAGTCAGGCACGCCTGTAGTCTTAGCTACTCAGGAGGCTGAGGCAAGAGGATCGATCGCTTGAACCCAGGAGTTTGAGACCATCTGGACAACACAGCAAGACCTTGTCTCCAAAAAAAAATTTTTTTTTCTCATCATTCAAAGACTCCCTTTAAAATTAGTTCCTCCATAACACCTGTGGCCATCTAAACTCCAAAAATGAGCATACGTTTTTCTAAACTCCCAGAACTCTTACCATCAGCATCTCTTAGTGGCATCTGGCATTTCCTATAAACATTTATGTCTTGGCCTCCTGGTGGAAGTATAAAACACTGTCTATGAAGAATTCTTGCCAGAGCCGGGCGTGGTGGCACACCCTTGTAATCCCAGTACTTTGGGAGGCGGAGACCGGAGGATCCTGGTTCACAGCCAGCCTCAGCTCGCTCTCTCTCTCTCTCTCTCTCTCACTCTCTCTCTACTTAGTGAGGCCCTCCACAACTTCATGACACCTGGTTTCAAAATAAAGTATAAAAATATAGGGCCGGGGGTGTAGCGCAGCGGTAGAACGCCCCTGGGTTCAATCCCCGGTACCGCAAAAAAAAAAAAAAAAGAATTCTTGCCAGAAATCAAACCTGAATCTCAAGCACACCTGGATCTAAACGCCATCTGAATATAGAAGGTGAGGTATCCCAGCAGGCATAGAAAAAGGGCTGATTCTTTCCTCTTCTGCTTGTTGTTAGATAGAATTCATAGATTCCCAAACTTACTGGTTTACCACTCCCTTTTCAAAAAAACAAGTTACTCAGCATCCCCCTGGGTGCTTCCATACCACTACCACCACCACCACCACCACCACCACCGCCGCCCCCCCCCCGCCTTATTACACACTTTGAGAATCTGTGTCCACCCACATTGGGAGGACAGCCTACTCAACTGGGTCTACCAATTCATATGCTAACCTCAACCGGAAACACTGTAGTAGACACACCAGAGAAAAAATGTTTAATTGGGCACTCCTTGGTCCTGTCAAGTTGACCCTTAAAAACAGGTAACTTAAAGTGAAAATTTAGGTGTTTCTTTTTAACTTGGGTAAAGTTTCAATATGAATATCTCCATGTGGTTATTTCTAAACCATCTAAAACTTAGTCCTTGATATGTTTTTATTTTTTCTCTTTCAGGACTGATTTCATATACTGAGTATCTTTTCTTGCTTACAATCCTCACTAGTAAGTATCCCATAATTTTTCACATCAATCATGTGAATTGTGTATTCTTACCAAACAGGATTATTAAAGTTTGGCATTTATGTCTTTATCATTAAAAATATTGGAAACCAAGCCGGGTGTGGTGGCGCACACTTGTAATCCCAGTGCTTGGGAGGCGGATACCGGAGGATCTGGGTTCGTGGCCAGCCTCAGCTACTTAGTGAGGCCCTCCGCAACTTCTTGAGACCTGGTTTCAAAATAAAGTATAAAAATAGGGCTGGGGGTGTAGCTCAGAGATAGAATGCCCCTGGGTTCAATCCCCGGTACCGCAAAAAAAAAATATTGGAAACCAGGTGTGGTGGCACAAGCCTGTAATCCCAAAGCTTAGGAGACTGAGACATGAGAATCACAGATTTGAGGCCAGCCTCAGCAACTTAGCAAGGCCCTGTTTCAAAATAAAAATAAAATAGGGCTGGGCATGTAGCTCAAAGGTAGAATGTCCTCAGGTTCAATTCTTAGTTCTACCCCCCCAAAAAAATTGGTACCTTAGTTACATCTGTATCTACAAAATGATAACGTTGGATTAGATGACCCTTTTAGGCCTCTTCTACATCCATTGCACCATGGTACCCCATAAATTTGTTTCCTGAAAAGAAATCTTGTTGAATAGAAGAGTCATAATTAGCTTCCACTAAGAAGTATTAAAAACCTCACCCGAAATTATATACGATATGCCTGACCAGTACTTGTCAAAAGTATGAAGGTCGTGAAAAATAAAAAGACTGAGAAGCTGTCATAGATGGAGGAAACTAAGGAGAAATGACAAATCAATGCAGCCTGATGTCTTGTATTTGATCCTAGAATAGAAAACAGCATTAGCAGGTGGAAAAACGTGAACTCCAAGTAAAGTCTGTAGCTTCGTTCATAATGGTGTACCAAGGTCAGTTTCTTAATCTTGATAATGTGCTGTGGTTACGTAAGGTGTTAACATTAGAGGAAGCTGGGTGAAGAATCTGGGGGGACACTCTATACCATGTTTACGACATTTCTATAAGTCTGAAAGGATTCCGAAATTAAAAGCTTAACCTGCTCTGAAAAAGAGAATAATCATTATGAAAGTAGCCACAATATTGAAGAATTTAGGAAAGCCCAGAGTAGAGCTAAAGAAGCAAGTTCTGAGTTCATTTTGCATTGAAGGACAGAGCTGCATAGCAGCAGCTCCCATGACATACGTGCTGGAGGAGGCAGGGCAAGCCTGAGGCCGCGCGCCTGCCTCGAAGGTCTGTGAGGACAGGCGCGTCTGCTATCTATTTCCGCACTGGTGGTCTATTTCATATTTGGAGATCTGTCTATCTGCAAATCGTTTGCATTTCTCCAACATTTGATTAATCCTTCGCTTGTCACTTCATTGCAGAGCCTCATACTGGGTTTCATGTCGCTTTTAAAATGCTGGATGCAGATGGCAATGAGATGATTGAGAAGAAGGAGTTTTTTAAGGTAAGCAGATAGATGCTGGGAATTTCAGTTTCATCATAAAACACCTGGTGCTTGTGCAATCACTTTACATCTCCAGAAAAATCAAAGTTATGTTCACTGTTTACATGTGAATCTCAAGAAGTCAAAATACTAAGTTTTCTGAAATAACAATCTCAAGAAAACTTAATAAGTGGACAAAGCATAGCATTCCAAAAGGAGAATAAGCTTAAGGACCTACATAACTAGGGTTTTATGATTTTGGTAAATAATACAATAAAAGGGGCTTTACACATCTCTTATATATATGCTTTAAAGAATATGTGTTAAAAGACATGTTAAAAATTATCCTGATACCCAAAAGATTAAGAATAATAGAAACGTGCCGGGCGTGGTGGTGCACGCTTGTAATCCCAGTACTTTGGGAGGCGGAGACTGGAGGATCCGAGTTCGCGGCCAGCCTCAGCTCGCGCATGCGCGGGCGCGCGCGTGCACGATTTCTCTCTCTCCTCTCTCTCTCTCTCTCCCTGTCTCTCTCTCTCTCCCTGTCTCTCTCTCTACCTAGTGAGGCCCTCTGCAACTTCGTGAGACCCGGTTTCAAAAATAAAGCATGAAAAAAAAAAATAGGGCCGGGGGTGTAGCGCGGAGGTAGAACGCCCCTGCGTTCAATCCCCAGTACCGCAAAAAAAAAAAAAAAGAATAATAGAAACATAAGCCTTCATGAAGAAAACACAAAAAAAGACACAAGAGGTATAAATTAGTACATATTTTCTGGAAATTTGCAAAGGCTGATATTTGAAAAGCTGAAAATATGTTTAAATGCTATTTCTGAAGACATAACTCTAGAACATCCAATTCAGTAAATTTAACCCTAGAACATTCAATTCATATGAAATATCACTCTGTTTCAAAAAAGTTGTCAGTAATAAAAAAAAAAAAAACTCAAGCCAGGCGTGGTGGCGCACGCTTATAATCCCAGTACTTGGGAGGCTGAGACCAGAGGATCCAGGTTCGCAGCCAGCCTCAGCTACTTAGTGAGGCCTCCGCAACTTACTGAGACCGTTTCAAAATAAAGAACAAAAGATAGGGCTGAGAGTGTAGCTCGGAGGTGCCCCTGGGTTCAATTCCCAGTACCGCCAAAAAAAAAAACTCTATAAATTGTTAGGTATGTGCCAGTTAGGGTTAAATATTTTTAATATTGCAGTGCTCTGTGAAGAAAGGAAGACATGTGGATAAATAAATATACAGCACAATTCTTAGCACATACTAACAATCACAGGTGAATTAATTTCTATATATATAATTGACAAACTAAGTACATACATAAATGACCAAGCAAATGCTGGTAGAAGAAAAATGGTACATATACAATAGGAAACAAAATTCACAACTTATTTTGAAGTTAAATATATACTTAACATGTGACCTAGCAACCACACTCCTAGGTATTTAGTCAGAGAAAAAACAAGCATCTATTTACCCAGGACCTATATGTGAATATTCATAGCAGCTTTATTCATGATAATCCAAAGCTGGAGACAGCCAAGATGTTCGTCAACAAGTGCCTGGATAAACAGATCGTCTCCATACAGTAGAATACAACTCAGCAGCCAGGTGATGTGGCGCACACCTGTAATCCTGGTACTGGGAGGCTGAGACAGGAGGATCGCAGGTTCAAGGACAGTCTCAGCAACTAGTCTCATCAACCTAGTGAGACCCTGTTTCCAAATAAAAATAAAATAGGGCTGGGGGTGTAGCTCGAAGGTAGAATGCCCGTGGGTTCAATCCCCAGTTCCCCCCCCAAAAAAAGAATACTACTCAGCAATGAAAAGGAACAAACTCCTGATGAATACAGCAACATAGATGAACACAAGTTAAAGTACATATTGTGCAATTCCATTTATATGAAATTCTAGAAAAAGGGACATATCTTTATGAGGATAGATACGGAGAAAGTAGATCATTGCTTGCCTTGGTTGCAGGGCATGGTGGTGCATGCCTGTAATCCCAGTACTTCAGATCTTGACTAGAGTGGGGTTTTCAGATCTTGATCAGAGTGGGGTTATGTGGGTATATTTGAAACTCATCAGATTATATACTTTAAATTGGTGCATTTTGTTCTATATTTGACAAAAGTTCAAATTTGAACTTAACAAAGTTTCATACCACAAGCTTTGCAAATAAGGCTACTAAAATACTTTTTTGTTTACAAAGAACTATCGTAAGACTAGAAACAAAGGATAGAGCAAAAAAATCTAATAGAGAATAAACTTACAAAAAAGTGGGACCCCACAAAAATTGGATTTATAAATATTTAGCATCTTTACAAGTAATGTGGAAGAAGGTTTATAAGTCACAGTGTACAGGGAGACTGGAGAAGAAGATGTGGGTTCTATGTGAGTGGGCAGGAAAATAATAGCTTCAAAGTGTAGCAGACACCATCTTATCTGATGTGACCAGGATGGGTAGTTGTTAACTTAAAATCTGTTAAAAGCCAGGTGTGGTGGTGCATACCTGTAACCCCAGGCAGAGACAGGAGGATCGCAGGTTCAAGACCAGCCTCAGCAACTTAGCAAAACCCTGTTTCAAAATAAAAAATAAGCCGGGCGTGGTGGCGCATGCTTGTAATCCTAGTACTTGGGAGGCTGAGACTGGAGGTTCGTGGCCAGCCTCAGCTACTTAGTGAGGCCCTCCGCAACGTAGTGAGACCCTGTTTCAAAATAAGAATAAAAAAAAATAGGGCTGGGGGTATAGCTCAGAGGTAGAATGCCCCTGGGTTCAATCCCCAGTACCACAAAAAAAAAAAATCCGAAATGAAATGGGACCTAGGGTGTAGCTCAGAGGTAGAATGTCCCAGGGTTCAATCCCCAGTACAAAAATAAATAAATAGAAAGGATATTGGATTACTTCCCCTTCCATTGAATGCTGTTCATTCACCTCTCTGGTTTTCTCCTCACTGCTGTGACTTCACCTGTGGCTTCTCAGTGGTGCCTCTTGAAAGAACAGCGAATCTTCCTGTTAGTTTTAGTCATCTTCTGTTTTTCTTCCAGTTACTAGTGCACTGGGAAGACAGACAAGTAACTTGTTAAAATTATATGGCAAAATACAGAGTGTGCGCACACTCGTCAAAGGAAGAAGGAGCTGGACATGGTGGTGCACACTTGTAATCTGGGAGTAGTACGTGGGAGGCTGAGATGGAGGATTGCAGGTTTGAGGCCATCCTCAGCAGCAGAGGCCCTCTGCAACTTAGTGAGACCTTGTTTCAAAATAAAAAACAATAAAATAGGACTTGGGTGTAGCTCAGAGGTTAAATGCCCTTGGGTTCAATCCCCAGTACCACAAAAAAAAACAAGGAGGAAAGTAAATACTAGATCGTCATCATAAATTTATATTTGAGCCAGTGTGGTGGCGCATGCCTGTAATCTCAGTACTTAGGAGGCTGAGACAGGAGGATCAAGGGTTCAAAGCCAGCCTCAGCAATTTAGTGAGGCTCTCCACAACTTAGTGAGACCTTGTTTCCAATAAAAAATAAAATAGGTAGGGCTGGGGGTGTAGCTCAGAGGTAGACTACCCCTAGGTTCAATCTCCAGCAGCATAATAAATTTAATCTTTGAATTCAATTCTACTCAGGCTAAATAAAGAAAGCAGAAAAAAACAGTATTGCTCTTTTTAGCATGAGTAGGTTAACCATGACTTCTTTCCCTGGGGATGGTGATGGTGTAAACTGTGGAGCTCTGTACAAGCGACTCTGCTGCTGTGCCCCACCGCTGAAGGGACCTCTTCAGGCTGTTCACACCCAAGAAGTGAGACCTCTGGTAGGGACCTGCTGTCAACGAGAATTCAGCCACAGTTGTTATCAAGTCAGTTACGCCTCAGGCTTCCAAAATCCCTCTCTGGCTGCATGTGGAAGAGGGATGACATGAGGGAAGTCGAAGGCTGCTGCAGCAGTTGTATTTCTAACTGCATGAGGAGCAGGAAATACTAGGAAGGAGTGTGGAGTGGCCTCTGGAGAACCCGGTCTCTTGGTAGATTAGAGACACAAGGGAAAGGGGAGATCAGCTGTCACTCGATTTCCAGCCTCCAAGCAGGAATACTGCAGCACTCGCTGATCGAAGAGTAGGCCATTTCTTACCAAGGACTGGCTGCGTCTGACATAGACTTGTCAAAGCCTCCTAGAGAGGAAGCAGGAGTAATGAGAAAAGTGATGTCCAGCCAGTATTATAGCCGTATGGGTCGGGAACATAGCTCAGCGGTAGAGGGCTTGCCTAGCATGCTTGAGGCCCTGGGTTTAATCCCCAGTACACACACACACACACACACACACACACACACACACAAAATACAGCCATCATTTGAATCAAGGTCTGTCCAATTTTAGAGTCCTACCCTTTCCTCAAGGTCTGCCTGCCTTGTTTAAGGCGAATTCAAAGGAGGACGAGGTTGAAAAAGATTTTTACTCTGAGCCTGGAAATGTTGAGCTTGATAAACTGGTAAGACGTCTCTGTGCAGACAGACAAGTATAGCAACTGTCTGGAAATCTTTTAAGAATGCAGCCACAAAGCCAGGTGTGGTTGCACACTTCTGTAATCTCAGTACTTGGGAGGCTGAGACAGGAGGATTACAGGTTCACGGCCAGCCTTAACAATTTACTGAGGTCTTCCACAACTTAGTGAGACCCTGTTTAATGCCAAACTCTTTGAAGTGGCCAACAAGGAGGGACTGAGTAGAGAGTCCCTTAAATTGTGCAGATCACTAGGGACCATTCCAGAAGCATTTCAGAAGAGTGGTAGGGACCAGTACCACAGAGCATGCAGCTGAAGAGGGGTGGGCAGAAGTGTAAGCTTGGTAGCAGTAGAGAAAGATACTTCGAAATACTGGGTGATAAGCCAGGCGTGGTGGCACACACTTGTAATCCCAGGATTTGGGAGGCGGAGACAGGAGGATCCGGGTTCATGGCCAGCCTCAGCTATTTAGTGAGGCCCTCCGCAACTTAGGGAGACCCTGTTTCAAAATAATAAACAATAGGGCTGGGGTGTGGCTCAGAGGTAGAATGCCCCTGGGTTCCATCCCCAGGACAGAAAAAAAAAAATACTGGATGATTAAAGGGAATTATGTAAGTTGAGCCTAAGGAAGATGTGTTCCTCATGCAGAACCTGAAATCCCAGTACCTCACATTCACAGAGTGCCATTTCCCTCTGGCCACCTCTGTGCCTCAGGGACTTGGCTGGCATTCAGCAGGAGGGTTATTCCTGTGAAAACCCATGGTGTACACAGGTGAGGTTTTTCTAGGTTCGTTCAGCTCTTAGAGTTTGCACATACCATAATTCCCTCAGACATGGGTGAGCCTTCTGGTTTTATTCCTGAGACGCACACAAGGCATAGGAAACAAAATCTTAAATCGCTAGAATGATCCAGGTGTGGTGGTGCACGCCTATTATCCCAGTACTCGGGAAGCTGAAACAGAAGGATCGCAGGTTCATGGCCAGCCTTGGCAATTTAGCGAAGCCCTCTGAAACTTAGTGAAACCCTGTTTCAAAATTAAAAAATAAAATAGGGCCGGGCATGGTGGCGCACGCTTGTAATCCCAGTACTTTGGGAGGCAGAGACCGGAGGATCCGGGTTCGCGGCCAGCCTCAGCTCTCTCCCTGTCTTTCTCTCTCTCTCTCTCTCTCTCTCTCTCTCTCTCTCTCTCTACTTAGTGAGGCTTCCACAACTTCGTGAGACCCGGTTTCAAAATAAAGTATAAAAAATAGGGCCGGGGGTATAGCCTGGAGGTAGAACGCCCCTGGGTTCAATCCCTAGTGCCACCAAAAAAAAAAAATCCCTGGAGTTGGTAAAAATGGAGGTGGTTTTGTTTTTGTTTTTATGGTACTAGGGATTAAACCCAGGGGCATTCTACCACGGAGCTCCAGCCCAAACCCTTTTTATTCTTTGTTTTGAAACAGGATCTCACTAGGTTGCTGAGGGCCTCACCACATTGCTGAGGCTAGCCTGGAACATGTAATCCTTCTGTCTCAGCCTGCCAAGTACTGAGATTATAGGTGTTCGCTACTGCATCCAACTAAGACCCAAGGTTTTTTGGTTTGGTTTGGTTTTTGGTCTTTTGGGTTACTTTGGATTGCACCCACAGGCATTCTACCTCTGAGCTACACCCCCAGCCTTTTTATTTTTTGTTTTGAAACAGGGTCTCGCTAGATTGCTGAGAGTCTTGCCATGTTGCTGAGGCTGTCCTCAAACCTGCAATCCTCCTGTCTCAGCCTCTCAAGTACTGGGATTATAGGCATACACCACCATGCCCGGCTAGGGCCCAAGTTTTGATGCACTTTGGTAATGTTTGGTGGTGATGTGAGACCTAATTACAAAGCCTGTAGATGAAGGAAATACTGAATATGATGACATGTGGTTCCCACATTCACACAGTGACGTTAGTGTGCCTTGTACAGTACACTCTCTTCCTGGACTTACAGCCTACTCCTGTAGTGCTGTTCCAGGCCTACTTTCAGTTTTTCAAAACCATTTTTTTACATAACAGGTTGTTTTTTTTGTTTTTTGTTTTTTGTTTTTTTTTTTTTTGCGGTACTGGGGATTGAACCCAGTGGCATTTTACCTCCAAGCTACACCCCCGGCCCTACTTTTTATACTTTAATTTGAAACCGGGTCTCACGAAGTTGCAGAGGGCCTCACTAAGTAGCTGAGGCTGGCAACGAACCCGGATCCTCCGGTCTCCGCCTCCCAAGTACTGGGATTACAAGTGTGCGCCACTACGCCCGGCCACAGTTTAATATACTGAATATATATATATATATACATATATATATTATATAACAGTTTAATATACTGAATTTGTGGAACAATTTCTGGATACTACTGGTTTTTCCCTAAATGTTTGTGTTACAGTTTGGTATGATGTCACCATGGGTCCTTGTTCTCAGCTAGTATAGAAATAAAAGCCGGGACTGCTGCAAGCTTAAGCAAGGTTTTATTATTACAGGCAGAAAGGGGGGACAGAGCAAGAAAAGCACCACTTCAGAGAGAAATGTGATGGAGTGTCTTAGAAGTGAGACACTGTCGCCTTTTAAATTCTAGTCTTTATATAGGAATTTATTATCTTGTCTCTCTTATCCTGGCTAGCCAATAGTCTTCTTTTCCCACCAAAAGCAGGTGCTGGCCTGCCAGTTATCTCTGCTGTGTAAGCCTTTTTGTTAGCCTTCTTTGTTCATCCTCACAAGGACAGACAGGTCTGACATCACTAATCAAAATGTGTCACTTAGTTAACAAGGTCAGGGGGCTGTGTGGTAGAAGTTTAAAGCCTGCATTGTTCTTTTATTTTTATTTCTAAAGTTCAAAGCTTGTACTTACCATCTGTGTCCTTGGGTAAGTCTCAGCATCCTTTATCTCTATCTGCTAGTAGTTACTTTTCTTATGTTGAAAGCTTGTTTTGTAATAAGGAAAAGAAAAACACAGGAATGTAGCTTTTTTTAAAGTATAAAGTCTTTAGGGCTTTAACTACTTTTGTGTTATTAGTAATCAATATTGGGTCAATGTAATCTGCTTTTTCATCTTTTAACTTGGTGTAAACTTTTGTGAGGGTCTACGTAATTCTTTTCTTCTAAGCTTAGGTGTCTATAATGTTAGCATTCAGGCTCTGCATCTTATTTTAGTTGCTATGACAATCAGCCAGTCAGCTAGCAGGCAGCTTTTAACAGGCAAGGTCAGCCTTGGCTATAGCTTTGGCTGACAGCCCAGAGACAGAGAAAAGGGATTTTATTGTTTTGCCTAAGTATAGCTATTCTTATTAGCAATCAATACCAACTCAATCCCCATCAATTTGGAAATTTCCTGGATAATTAGCCCATAATTAAGAAAAAAAGAAAAAAGCATGTTAGGATACGTCACTGATTTTTTTTTAATTTAACCTCATGAAATTCAACCCTCTGAATCTTTATAGAGATTCTTTTTGCTGATCACAGAAATGAAACACTAAACTTAATAACCTGTGGAATATGATACATATGTCAGGTTTTTTTTACAAAAAAAAGCATTAAGAAGAAAACTACATTTATATTAACTATTTTAATAATTATTTCACTTTCATAGTGCTTGCATTAGTAAGCCTAAGTATGTATCATCTTATATTTGAAATGTTCTTGAAAGAAACAAATAATTCTTTTCAGATCAGAAAAGCATAAAGAACAGAATTTTTAGTTTATCTGAATGTTTCCCCAGTAGATTTTACTTACTTGTCCCATACCTTAAGTGCCAGAAAAGTAATGAGAATTGCTTTAATACTTGAAACATAAATGTAACAAAGTGACATGAACAGTAAATGCAGAAGTAACAAAATACATTAATACAAAGTCTCATGATAATGTCCTAAAATATGAGTTGCCTCAGTTTGTTGCTTTTGTATTTTGTGGTACATTGATGTTTTATTAACATCCAGATCTAAATCCTGCATTATTAAATGTATTGCTCTCTTCTTTTTCCCAAGAACTCATAAAATGGCAGCTGTCTGCACAAGTTGTTCTCTGTCTGGTAACAATAAACAACACCGACAGTGATCAAAGCCAGTAATAGTCCATCCATTTCATCTTTACCTTGCTAGATGGCACGTCTGCTTATGTGGGATAAGGGCCAGGGTTTTAATGTAGTTTCTCTAGACAGCAGATTAATGGCAAGTCTATTTACTGGTATAAACTGCTCTGTAGGTGGTCCTTTTATCTCACATTGCTTTCACATGGGTAGGAAGGATTGTGCTCTTAATATGGTGGTGCTGTAATTTTATCGGCTAAGCACACCTCCTAGAGTTATTACTAAATAAATATGAAAGTCTACAGTAGAGCGTATTCTTAATTTTAGTAGTGTTCTTGTTCCAGAATCTATGCTCTGCAAGCAAACATAAGTTAAATGACTCCATATCCTTCATTTTCAACCTAGAACTGGAAGTACCTGTTAGTCCACATTGCCAATGGCAGTACTATCTGAGTAATTCCCAGTTTGTATCTAACAAATGGACCCCCTCCTGCATCTTTGCACTTTCCCATAACCACCTCGTCTTCTTGCTGGTGCTCTAACATAACACCTGTTTTACCAGAAACCTCGCTCTGCCCTCTGCCCAGTGTACAGTGTATCCTTTCCCTCATCCATTAGAAGCTTTTTTTTTTTTTTTTTTTTTTTGGCGGTACTGGGGATTGAACCCAGGGGCATTCTACCTCTGAGCTACACCCCCGGCCCTACTTTTTTATTCTTTATTTTGAAACAGGGTCTCACTAAGTTGCGGAGGGCCTCACTAAGTAGCTGAGGTGGTCGCGAACCCAGATCCTCTGGTCTCAGCCTCCCAAGTACTGGGATTACAAGGGTGCGCCTCCACGCCCACCTACCTCTAACACTTTTAGAAAATTCAAGAGAAAGGAATACTTCCTTCTCATGCTATGAGACCAGAATATCCCTAATAACTAAAACTCGGTAAAGACTAACAAGAAAAGTAATTGTACACCAGTTTTCCTCATGAACAGAAGTACAAAAATACTTAACCAGATAGAGCAAATCAAATCAAGCACTATATAAAATGATATATTGTGCCGGGCATGGTGGCGCACGCTTGTAATCCCAGTACTTGGGAGGCGGAGACGGGAGGATCCGGGTTCATGGCTAGCCTTAGCTACTTAGTGAGGCCCTCCGCAATTTCGTGAGACCCTGTTTCAAAATAAAGAATAAAAAATGGGGCTGGGGGTGGAGCTTGGAGGTAGAATGCCCCTGGGTTCAATCCCCAGTACCGCAAAAAAAAAAAAAAAAGACACATTATAACCAAGTGGGATTTATCCAGGGAACATTGAATGAGCTTAATGGTTGAGAAATCAGCTGATGTAATCCATCATATTAGCAGAATAAAGGAGAAAGCAATATGATCGTGTGAATACACAAAGCATCTGACAGAATAAACCTCCTGGTAGAACTCAGCAAAGCAGGAATAGAGGAGAGCTTCCTCAGCACGATAAGGGACATTTACCAAGCACTTAGTGGGTGGGGTGGTGGCAGAGTGCCCCCCACACAAGGCCTGGCTCTTTCCCCAGCACCAAAAACAGTCACTGTGAGCAGGTCCCATGCTGCAAGGTGAAGTGCTGAGAGCTTTCCACTTGAGGTGGGGAAAGGCAGAGGTGCCTGCCGGCATCTCTTCTGTCGAGCGTGTCACTCTAGGTTCTAGTGGTGACAGCAGTTCAAGGGGAAAACACAGGCACAGAGACTGGAGGGAAGAAGTAAAATGTGATGATTCACAGCTGACATGACTTTATGGAGAAAATCCTATGGAGCCAGCAACCAAAGCAAGGACTCCTAAAACTACAGTTGAATAGGGAAAGATTTCGGGATGTAAGATCACTGTGCAGAAATTAAGTGTATTTCTGTACACTGATGGCAAGTCACTAGAAAATGAAGTTAACTTCAGTTTTACTCAGGACAATATCGAATAGCATAAAATAATTAAAAATAAATTTAACAAAAAACATTGCTGCAAGAAACTTGAGGAGGCCTAAGTAAATGGAAAAATGTAGCATATTACTAGATTAGAAGATTCAGTGGAAGCCGGGCGTGGTGGCGCACACTTTGTAATCCCAGTACTTTGGGAGGCGGAGACCGGAGGATCCAGGTTCGCGGCCAGCCTCAGCACACGTGCGCGTGCGCAAGCTCTCTCTCTCTCTCTCCCTGTCTCTCTCTCTATCTCTCTACTTAGTGAGGCCCTCTGCAACTTCGTGAGACCCTGTCTCAAAATAAAGGATAAAAAGCCGGGCGTGGTGGCGCAGGCTTGTAATCCCAGTACTTTGGGAGGCGGAGACCAGAGGATCCGGGTTCGCGGCCAGCCTCAGCTCTCTCTCTTTCTCTCTCTCTCTCTCTCTCTCTCTCTCTCCCTGTCTCTCTCTCTACTTAGTGAGGCCCTCCGCAACTTCATGAGACCCGGTTTCAAAATAAAGTATAAAAAATAGGGCCGGGGGCGTAGCGCAGAGGTAGAACGCCCCTGCGTTCAATCCCCAGTACCGCAAAAAAAAAAAAGAAGATTCAGTGGTGTGGTCAGTTTTTCCCAAGTTGGTCTGTAGATTCAACTTTACCAAGCAAAATCCCAGCAGGCCCTTTTTTTATTAATGAGAAATTGACAAGTGGTGGTGCACACCTGTAATCTCAGTACTTAGAAGGTTGAGACAGGAGGATTACAGGTTTGAAGACAGCCTCAGCATTTAATGAGGCAAAGCAAAAAGGGCTGGGGGTGTAGCTCATAAGTAGAACACCTCTGGGTTCAATCTCTAATACCCCAGAAAAACAAACAGAGGTGGGAAGTTGGATATGGTGCACATGCCTATAATCCCAGTGTTTGGAAGGCTGAGACAGGAAGATCTCAGGTTTGAGGACAGCCTCAGCAACTTAGTGAAACCCTGTTTCAAAATAAAAAAAATAGTACTGAGGGTGTAGCTCAGAGGTAGAACACCTCTGGATTCAATCCCCAGCACCAAACACACACCAAAAAAAAAAAAAAAATGGGGCGGTAAGTCAAGGGAAAAATACTTGGGTATTGAACTTGGCATTATACCATTTCGTTGTCAACCTAAAGACCAAGGGGCGAAATTAATAAAACTTTTCTACTGTTCCCTCTAAACTAAGAAGGGAGAGGAGGCACTGAAAGCTGGGTGAGGGATTTAGAGAACTAAAGATAAACGATTTGGCTAAAACAGACATAATTAAAGTAGCTAAATTTGAGGTAATTTGAATTTAATTGCAGCAGTTTGAAAACTATTAACAAAGAAATCACCTAGGGGAAAATGGGTAAAAATTTGCCTCCTAATTGATTTGAATCATTATTTTGGGATTTGGTCTACTTCTGATTTTTAAATCTTTTTTTAATTTGCTTTCCATATGAAGATGGGTACAAATGACTCTTAAAGGTAGGTAGGTTTTTCTGTGTACTCAATTTGAAGGTAATATTGGCAATTTTATAATTAATACAAATGTAAGTCTAAATTATTTTAATGTTTTATAAATGCATTACAGGGAAAGAAGAGTATAAATATGTATATGTGTATATACACACACATACATGTACATATTGTATGTATGTGTATATATACATATATGTGTATATATCTTTTATATATATCTTATATGTGTGTTTATATATATACATATGTATATGTGTGTGTGTGTATATATTTGTGTGTGTGTGTGGTACTGGGGATTGAACCCAGGGGCATTCTACCTCCAAGCCACACCCCCAGCCCTATTTTTTTTTTATTTATTTTGAAACCGGGTCTCATGAAGTTGCGGAGGGCCTCACTAAGTAGCTGAGGCTGGCTGCGAACCCGGATCCTCCAGTCTCAGCCTCCCAAGTACCGGGATTACAAGTGTGCGCCACCACGCCTGGCTTATGTATATATCTTTTTAAGAGCTATATACTTACTTGAAAATGTGGCCAGATGGGTGTGGTGGCGCATGCTTGTAAATCCCAGTACCTGGGAGGCTGAGACAAGAGGATCACAGGTTTGCAGCCAGCCTCAGCAACTTAATGAGGCCCTCTGCAACTTAGTGAGACCCTGTTTCAAAATAAAAGAGTAAAACAGGGCTGGGGGTGTGGCTCACAGGTAGAATGCCCCTGGGTTCCATCCCAAGTACCACAGAAAAAGGAAGGAAAGAGAGAGGAAGGAAGGAAGGAAGGAAGGAAGGAAGGAAGGAAGGAAATGAACTATCAGTGAAATAAAAAATTAATTTTGAATAAAAATTCTATTGAAAGGACAGGGTGATCTTGATTTTTTAAACTGTTGCCTTTAGAGCATGTATCTAAGCCAGGCGTGGTGGTGCACGCTTGTAATCCCAGTACTTGGGAGGCTGAGACCGGACGATCCGGGTTTGCGGCCAGCCTCAGCTACTTAGTGAGGCACTCCGCAACTTTGTGAGACCCGGTTTCAAAATAAAGTATAAAAAAATAGGGCAGGGGGTGTAGCTCGGAGGTAGAATGCCACTGGGTTCAATCCCCGGTACCGCAAAAAATAATAATAATAATAAAAAATAGGGCTGGGGTGTAGCCCGGAGGTAGAATGCCCCTGGGTTCAATCCCCGGTACCGCAAAAAAAAGAACATGTATCTATTAAGTAAGCTAGCTTTCTTAGCAGAAAATTATAATAATGTTAATATGTTTGTTATCTGTTTTCTCCTTTGATTCTTACATGGTCTAGAAAAAAGGATAATAGGATATATGATGCGTGAAGTATTTAAGTTAGTATTGAACAAATTACTGATATATATTTTATTATAACAACTTGGCATCCATTTTTAGATTATTTTAAAAAAATCCAAGCCGGGCGTGGTGGCGCACGCTTGTAATCCCAGTACTTTGGGAGGCAGAGATCGGAGGATCCGGGTTCGCGGCCAGCCTCAGCTCTCGCTCTCTCTCTCCCTTTCTCTCTCTCTCTCTCTCTCTCTCTCTCTCTCTCTCACTCGTTAGTGAGGCCCTCCGCAACTTCATGAGACCCGGTTTCAAAATAAAGTATAAAAAATAGGGCTGGGGGCGTAGCGCGGAGGTAGAACGCCCCTGCGTTCAATCCCCAGTACCGCAAAAAAAAAAAAAATCCAGTAGACATGCATGTAAACTCATATTTCCAATCTTTTTAGCTGCAGAAGATCATAAGTAAACAAGATGACTTCAAGACAGTGAAAACAGAATGTCAGGTACGTACATATAAACCAGGTATTTCCAGAACATATCATACTTACAATAGCTGCTCTATCATGTTTGTTCTAATAAGTATAACCAGATAGTTGGCAAGTTATCAATAACTTTATATTTTAAATGGTTGTAGCCAGGTGTGGTAACATATGCCTGTAATCCTAGATCTTGGGAGGCTGAGATAGGATTGCAGATTTGAGACCAGCCTCCGCAACTTAACAAGGCCTTCAGCAACTTAGTAAGACCCTGCTTCAAAATAAAAAATGAAATAGGGCTGAGGGTTAGCTTGGAGGTAGAATGCCTCTGGGTTCATTCCCCAGTACACATAGAGGGGGGAAGAGGGAGAGGGAGGGGAGGGAGGGAGAGAGATCCATATGGTCCTAACTCCAGAAGGTACACAAGAATATGCACATGGAACAGACTCCCACCTGCCCCCGGTTCTCCTCCCTGAGCAATGAGTACTATCAGTTTCTTATGTATGTAGATAAGTTAATAAATACATCTATATATTGTTTTCCGTGTGTGTGTGTGTGTGTGTGTGTGTGTGTGTGTGTGTGTGTGTTACTGGAGGTTGAATCCAGGGCCATTCTACCTCTGAGCTATACCCCATCCCTGTTTTATTTTGAAACAGGGTCTCACTAAGTTGCTGAGACCAGCTGGGGGTGTAGCTTGGAGGTAGAATGCCCCTGGGTTCAATCCCCAGTACCACAAAAAAAAGAAAAAGAAATTGAAGAAGAAAGAATCTGAACCAGACTCACTCATTGCCTTTAATTGAATTCTCATCTATTTTATAACTAGGAAAAGCAACTGTTTGCCAGTATTTCTTTTGGTACTGGGGATTGAACCTGGGGGCATTCTAACCTCTGAGCTATACCTACAGCCCTTTTTTTGTTTTGTTTTGAAATGGTCTCACTACATTGCCAAGGGTCTCACTATGTTGCTGAGACTGACCACAAACCCACCATCCCCCTGTCTCAGCCTCCCAGGTACTGGGATTACAGGCATGCAGCACCAGGCCCGACTTTTGCCAGTATTTCTAAGATTCAACAAAAGCTGAAAGACACCTGCTTTGATTCTCTCAGTGCTACTCATTAGAGAATGCCTACAGATCGTACTTTGAAATTGTACTTATCCCCTGTCCCTAGCTTCCTTTCTGGCCTAATCTAGGGTTTTGTTTCATACTGAAGACTACCTTGAGTAATTCTTGCCCTTACTGTTTTTCTCCTGCTTGAGCAAAGACGCTTATAGAATAATGTTAGGCAAAGGAACAAAAACTAGCTACATCCCTCTTTTCCACCTTTTTTTCTTTTTTCTGCAAGAATTATTGTCTGAAGAGTTCCAGTCTACAGATTCTATTTTTCCTTAGGAATAATTCTTTGAAACTATTATGTAATTTTTTTATAGGAACCAATAGTGAAAGAACCTGAAATTAATACAACCCTTCAGATGTATTTCTTTGGGAAAAGAGGAGAAAGAAAACTTCACTATAAAGAATTTCGAAGGTAAATATTTGTATTTATTTAGGGAAATTTTATGGATAAGAAATGGAGAAACTGAATATATTCATTTCTCTGAACTGCAGACCATAACACTAAATACTGTTTGTAGATCTATATGATATTTATGTCTGAGAACTAAACCTATGAAGCATCAAGTAAAGTTACTATGCTGAAAATATTCTATAAAACTTTATACAAACATTGATGTTCAGCAACTTATTTAACCTCCCTGGGCTCTTTTCTTTTTTTTTTTTTTTTGCAGTACTGGGGATGTAACCCAGGGGCATTCTACCTCCGAGCTACACCCCCAGCCCTATTTTTTATTCTTTATTTTGAAACAGGGTCTCACTAAGTTGCAGAGGGCCTCACTAAGTAGCTGAGGCTGGCCACGAACCTGCGATCCTCCTGTCTCAGCCTCCCAAGTACTAAGAGTGCGTCACCATGCCCTCCCTGGGCTCGTTTCATTATCTGTAAAATGGGAATAGTAATACTTACATGGTTAATGTAAACATTTAAATATAGCGTCCTGCTTACCTTCTTCCTGATTGTTCCATACAACACACAGCCTCCGTCTGCCAGAGTCTTCAAACAGGTATAAGAAAGCAGTTCAGAATGATGGGGGAAACTGGTTTGGGAGGCACAAGACTTGTCTCTTGTTCAACTCAGTGCAGTTTACTAAACATATATTTAGTACATACTATGTACTGTTATGTGCCAGGCCATGTCTCAAACACTAGTATTATAGTTAGATATAAATATCCCCTAAAGAGCCCATTTATCAATTCAGGGTTGATATAGTTAAGTCATGAGCGTTGTAGTCTCAGCAGTAGATAAAACCATTGTAATGGATTTATCTGGGTGGTGGGTCCCTGAGGCTGTGGATCCCTGAGGCTGTGCCTTGGGTATTATATATGGTTCCTTCTCCCCCTGCTCTCTTGCTTCCAGCCTCCATGATGTGAGGAGCACACCCTGTGGCTCTCCCTCTCTCTCCCTCCCGGCACCATGCCCTGAGATCCGCAGTCCCCGGCCTCACATGGACTGAGCCCGAAACCATGAACTAATACAGTTAGGCACAGTGTCCAAGTTCCTTCAAGGGATTGTGTAATAAACATTCAGAGACACTTAGACAAGCTCTGTTGGTGGTGCGCTCATTAAGAGGTATTTTGGTGACACAGAAAATCATTTATTCGGTGTACCTGTGTTGAAGGTTGGGAGCAAATGACCAGGGGAGGACCCAGTTAAAGATGTAGAATACAGATTGATGCAGATGTGCTGTCTTCTCCAAGTCACACCTGGAGAAGTCGGTGAGCATCCCAGGGGAACTGCTGACACCGTGTCATGGTACAGTGCGGGACAGCGCAGGTGACAGCAAAACAGTGGCACCCCTGACAGCTGCTGTCGCCCTCCTACAACGTGCCTGGTTCTGAGTGTTTTTCATGTGTGAGATGGTCATTCTTCCCTCTGTGTGTATGTGGTGCTGGGGATTGAACCCAGGGGCATTCTACCTCCGCGCTACACCCCCAGCCCTATTTTTTATTCTTTATTTTGAAACAGGGTCTCACGAAGTTGCAGAGGTCCTCACTAAGTAGCTGAGACTGGCCATGAACCCGGATCCTCCGGTCTCAGCCTCCCAAGTACTGGGATTACAAGCATGTGCCACCATGCCCAGCTCTATTTTATTTTTTATTTGTAAACAAGGTCCCCCTAAGTTGCAGAGGGCCTCTCTAAGTTGTTGAGTCTGGCCTTGAACCTACGATCCTCCTGTCTCAGCCTCTCAAGTACTGGGAGTACAGGTGTGTGCCACCATGCCTGACTTGTATTCTTCCCTTTTATTTTTGTTTGTTTGTTTGTTTTGCGGAACTGGGGATGGAACCCAGGGGCATTCTACCTGTGAGCTCTACCCCGCAGTCCTATTTCGTATTCTTTATTTTGAAACAGGGTCTCCCTAAGTTGTGGAGGGCCTCACTAAGTAGCTGAGGCTGGCTGCAAACCTGTGATCCTCCTGTCTCAGCCTCCCAAGTACTGGGATTACAAGCGTGCGCCACCACGCCCGGCTTATTCTTTCCTCTTATAACTGGAACCACTAATTATGTATCACACCATTCATTAGCTCCATTCAGAATCAGGGCTTTGCCTTTGATTTCTCTCTTTCTCTCTCACGCTTTCATTCTCGCTCTCTTTAGCCAGTCAGTCACCAAATACTGTTACCTCCCTTGTGATAAACAGTTGCACAGGTTCTTCTCTGCTGGTCCCGCTGCCATGGCTGTGTTCGTCACCGTCACCTTCCCTGTAGTGTCCAGCAGCCTCCTACAGTCCTCTCTGCTTCCTCTGGGATCTCCTCATCCTGAATCTTACAGCCACCTTATTCCCATCACTGAAGAAAAAGAAAAATGAAAAAGAGTAACCTCGCTATGTTTCACACCAGATTTTCTACTTCCTAATGTACCGCACACTCATTTGTAAATAAAGCATTCTTTTAACAATCCTAATGGGAATCAACTGAATGTTATCGTAGGACACAACACAATAAAACTTAGGAAAACAACAGGCAAAGCCTATTAGTAAAGTATCTTTGATCTCAGTCCAAGTTTGAAATGCTTCAAGTGTCAGATAAAATTCTACTTTGACCCAGAAAGAACCATGGCACTGAAGTCTGTCCCACACGCTCACAAAGTGGTGGGGATAAGACTTTCCTTCCGCATGGAGAGAAGCCTCAGCTCCTCCTTCATGCTTTTAAGGTTTATGGGGGAAATGTGGAACCTAAAGCAAATAATTTTTTAATAAGGATAGTTTTTCTCCCGCTTAACTGGAATGTACCTCGTTTTTCACCCCTGTGTACTTGCATTTAAATTGTGACATGGAGCCAGGCGTGATGGTGCACGCTTGTAATCCCAGTACTTGGGAGGCTGAGACCAGAGGATCTGGGTTCGCAGCCAGCCTCAGCTACTTAGTGAGGCCCTCCGCAGCTTAGTGAGACCCTGTTTCAAAATAAAGAATAAAAAATAGGACTAGGGGTGTAGCTCGGAGGTAGAATGCCCCTGGGTTCAATCCCCAGTACCACAAAAAAAAAAAAAAATTGTGACATGGCAGATAAAGTGAACGAAGAGAACCGAGGTGCATTAAACTCATGGAGATCTTGAGGCGTCACACATGATGCAGGTTCTAAGTACATCAAGTGCAACGTGTCGGGGTTCGTGTTCAAAGGAGATGGAGTTTGATGATCAGCTAGCCTTTCCACGTTTGCCTTCCCCAGGAGCTGTTGAGGACGGTCTGACTGTGGTGCCGTGTTGTTCCATAAACAAGGAATGCTGAGTCCTACAGACCCACACTGTTCTCCAAAATAGTATTAGTATTTTTAGGTAGATCTAAGCTTTTGATGCAGAGTTATCGATTATATTAATTAACTTTGGTATCTGGAAAATATTAGGAAATATTAATTATGATTAATATTCTAAAAGCAGAATCCCACCTAAACTTAAAATTTTTCTGATTACCAGTGTTTCTATTTTATTTTCTGTGGATGTATCAAAGCCGCATTGTACATAATTTTGTAAGTGTTCATCAAAATATAGGTTGCAGTCGGGCGTGGTGGCACACGCTTGTAATTCCAGTACATGGGAGGCTGAGACAGGAGGACCGCAGGGTTGAGGCCAGCCTCAGCAACTTAGGCCCTGTTTCAAAATAAAAAATAAAAATAGGGCTGGGGGATGTAGCTCAGTAGTAGAATGCCTCTGGGTCCAAACCTCAACACCAAAAGGAAATAACCAGGTATAATTTGCACAAACAAGTCAAGCATGGAAGCAACACTGAAGCAGGCATGGGATTCGGTCAGCTTCTCTGCATTCTCTCCCCACAACCCTCTGCCCATACCCATGCTCACCATATCAAAAGGCCACACTACTGGGAGGCCGAGGCAGGGGGATCGCAGGCTCCATGCCAGTCTTGGCAATTCAGCGAGACCCTGTTTCAAGATGAAAAATAAAATAGAGCTGGGGGTGCAGCTAGGAGGTAGAACACCCCTGGGTTCAATCCTCAGCACCATAAAAAAATGACCACCCACTTACAGGTGATCAGGAAGGTGCTTGCAGCCCCGTTCACACGATGAAGGAGGGATGCCACTCATTACTCATATCAGCTTTGTATTTCACATTTAGATTCATGGAAAATTTGCAGACAGAGGTACAAGAAATGGAGTTCCTCCAGTTTTCTAAAGGTTTGAGTTTCATGAGGAAGGAAGACTTTGCAGAATGGCTGCTGTTTTTCACTAACACTGAAAATAAAGACATTTATTGGAAAAATGTGAGAGAAAAGTTGTCAGCAGGAGAGGTTGGTATCCCCGTTCCTTATGCATGTGGTAAAGGTGAAGTAAGTTAGACAAATTTTGCAATAAAATAAAGTGACTTTTAAGTTAACTAAGACTGTGCTAGTGCCAGGCATAGTGGCACACACTTATAACCCCAGTACTTGGGAGGCTGAGACAGGAGGATCATAGGTTTGTGGCAAGCCTCAGCTACTTAGGTCCTCAGCAGCTAAGTGAGACCCTGTTTCAAAATAAAAAATAAAATAGGGCTGGGGGTGGAGCTCAGAGGTAGAATGCCTATGGGTTCAATCCCTAGAACCTATAAATAAATAAATAGGTATATCTCTGTATGTGTATGAAACTGTTAATAATGATTAATGTATAGTAAGATTTCAAGTGGTTTTTTTTTTATGTATTACTCCTAAACCATTTTGGAGCAGGCATGTATTTTTTTATAGAACTTTTTTTAGAAAGCTATATCTTGTTGTTATTGTTGTGGTGGTGGTGGTAGTGGTATTGGGGCTTGAACCCAGGGGCATTCTATCTCTAAGCTACACCCCCAGCCCTTTTTATTTTGAAACAGGGTCTCGCTAAATTGCTGAGGGGGTCTCCCTAAGTTGCTGAGGCTGGCCTCAAACCTGTGATCCTCCTGTCTCAGCCTCCCAAATGCAGGGATTACAAGCATGCACCACCACACCTGACTTAGAAAGCTATTTCTAATATGAAGGAAAAGACAAAATAATGGAAGATCCCATCTATAATTGAAATAGAGATGTATAAGAATTAGAAATTCATTTAACAAAAAAATTTCAAAAAAACTTTACAATCTTGATGATTATAAAAGAAAACTTGTTGGATGTGGTAGCACCCACCTGCAATCCCAGTAGTTGAGAGATTGAGACAGGAGGATTGCGGGTTCAAGGACAGCTTTAACAACCAAGTGAGACTCTCAGCAACCTAGCAAGACCCTGTTTCAAAATAAAAATTAAAAAAGAGGGCTGGGGATATAGCTTGTAAGTAGAACGCCCCTGGGTTCAATCCCCAGTACCACAATATATATATATAATCTTAAGAATTTTGAAGGGTCTGAGATGTTTCCATATTTAATATATAATGAGATCTTGAAAATCAGTATGTTAGTAAATGTAAAGTGTCTTAGATTTTATCTATTTTTGAGTTAGTCTACACAGTTTCATGAACCCTTGCAGAAAATGTAAGACTACTGGTTCAAAGACCAAAAGCTTTATTATTCATAGTTAGCAACAGCATGAGCATGGTGCTGTGTCAGTTTCCCCCGCCTCCCAAGTCCACGAAAGCGACACTGAGAGGCCCAGGTGAGGCTGCCCACGTGGCATATTCCTGTCACTACTGAGGAGCCTCATCTGAGTGAACCCGAGTGTTTTATACTGGGGGTAAGTACACATTCCTGCCCTTGCTGCAAAGGAGGCAACGCATTCATTATACTGGGCAAGCAAAGCTGTCCTCAGCTCCCAAGGAAGACACTGCCCTTTAACGTCACCCTGGAAAGGGAGGCTGGAACAGAAAGGCAGTCGGTGCCTCTGTTGACAGATGGACAGAAACACAAGACCCATGAAGTCGTTTCCCACAGCAAGAAGTCACCTAACAACCCTTTAGAAATCTGGGGAAAGAGCTGGGCGTGGTGGCGCACGCCTGTAATCCCAGTACTTGGGAGGCTGAAACAGGAGGATCGCAGGTTCAAGGACAACCTCAGCAAGTATTGAGGCTCTCATCAACCTAGTGAGACCCTGTTTCCAAATGAATTTTTAAAAAAATAGGGCTGGAGGTATAGCTGAGAGGTAGAATGTCCCTGGGTTCAGTCCCCAGTACCACACACACACACACACACACACACACACACAAGAAATCTGCGGAAAGGACACAAATCACAGACGACTAGTAAACATGTGGAAAGTTTTTAACTTCATTCACAAAAATGTGCAAATCCAAACATGGATAACAGACCATTTCTCACTTACCAGAAAAGCACACACAAAAAGATCGCACCCAGCCAGGCCTGGTTGCACACGCCTATAATCCCAGTACTTGGGAGGCTGAGACAGGAAGATCGCAGGTTCAAAGACCAGCCTCATCAACTTAGCAAGGCTCTCAGCAGCTTAGTGAGACCCTATTTCCAAATAAAAAATAAAATTGGACTGAGGGTGTAGCTCAAAGGTAGAATATTCTTGGATTCATCCCCAGAACCACCACCACCAACAAAAAAATGTTGCGCCCACCTGGGCATGATGGTGCACACCTGTAATCCCAGTACTTGGGAGGCTGAGACAGGAGGCTTTCAGGTTCAAGGCCAGCCTCAGCAATGTAATGAGACTTTCAGCAACCTAGTGAGACCCTGTTTCAAAATAAAAAATAAAAAGGGCTGGAGTGTAGCTCAGAGGTAGAATACCCCTGAGTTCAGTCCCCAGTACCAGAAACAAAAAAAGGTTACACCCAGTGCCTGCTTTGAGGTCATGATGTAGAGAAACAGCTGCTTACTTAACCATGCTGATAAATATACTCTTAAGAAAATAAAGCAAAATGTCAAAATGTGCAAAAAGAACGTTCCCACTGCAAAACAAGGAGATAGTATGTGTGTACACATGCACTCTTTTTTCTTTTTGGTGCAGGGGATTGAACCCAGGGGTGTTCTACCTCCAAGGTACACCTCCAGCCCTTTTTGTTTTTGAAACGGAGTCTCACTAAGTTGCTGAGGTTGGCCGTGAACCTGCGATCCTCTTGTCTCAGCCTCCCAAGTACTGGGATTACCCCGTGCCTGGCTCCATGGCCTCATTCTACCTTCCTCACCTCCTTATAGGCTCTGCCTTTCTATATGGGGGTTAGGGCTTCAAACTGTGAATTAGAAGTGGACACAATTCAGTCCCTTGCTGAGGGCCGTCCAAGGTCGGCACCCCACGCTGCAGGAGAGCCCGTCCTCACAGCGTCCGTCCACACAGCCACAGACTTCGGCCCTGGGAGGTGTTCTGTCTACTTCCTCTTACACTCTAAGCTTCCAATTCCATTATCCTGCATCTTGAAGTTTTAATAGACTTATTTAGAGAGAGCTAAGTTTATAGGCTTTATGATCGAAGATTCAGTCATATTCATAAGATTACTTAATGTATTTACAAAATTGTAATAAAACCTCTTTATTTTTATTAGAGCATTAGTTTGGATGAGTTCAAGTCATTTTGCCATTTTACAACCCACTTGGAAGACTTTGCTATCGCCATGCAAATGTTTAGCTTAGCTCATCGACCTGTCAGACTAGGTAAGATGCAAATCACTTCATTTTATCATCGGTAAGCTGTTTCACTCTGTTCTTCAACTACATGATATTAACCAAGGAGCCAGCAATCAGCAAAATAATTGGCCTTTTATCTCAATGTAGTTATTCTAAACTTACAACACCAACACACTCACTCATCAGTTACTTTCTTTGTTTTGTGGTACTGGGGATTGAACCGAAGGGTGTTCCACCTCCAAGCGACACCCCCAGCCCTATTTTATTTTTATTTTTGAAACAGGGTCTCGCTAGGTTGATGAGTCTCACTACTTGCTGAGGCTGTCCTTGAACCTGCAATCCTCCTGTCTTAGCCTCCCAAGTACTGGGATTACAAACTTGTGCCACCACACCCGGCAACAGTTACTTTATTTGCTTTTTTGTATGTATGCACACGGGGGGGGGGTACTGGGGATTGAACCCAGGGGCGTACTACCTGCAAGCGACACCCCAGCTCTTTTTTACTTCTTGTTTTAAAACATGCTCTCACTAGGCTGCTGAGAGTCTCGCTAAGTCGTTGAGGCTGTCCTCAAACCTGCAATCCTCCTGTTTCACCCTCCCAAGTACTGAGATTACAAGTGTGCACCACCACACCCAGCTTTTATTTTCTCAATCTTCTGAAAAGGAGAAGGAAATATGCATGTGATTAAATCATTGAATTAAAGTAGCTTATCTTACACAGGTATTCTCGTGACATTTCTCAGTGTGTGTGTGTGTGTGTGTGTGTGTGTGTGTGTGTGTGTGTTATTGGGGGTGGAACCCGGGGGCATTCTACCTCCAGACTACACCCCCATAAAATAGGCTACACGTATTTTATTTTTTATTTGGAAACAGGGTCTCGCTAAGTTGCTGAGAGCCTCACTTAGTTGCTGCGGCTGGCTTCGAACCTGCAATCCTCCTGTCTCAGCCTCCCAAGTACTGGGATTACAAGCTTGTGCCACCATGCCTGGCTTTAGTCAAATTTATGATTTGAATACATTCGTGATGTGTATTTTTATGTTTTACTTTTTACTTCCCAAATAATAAAAATCTCTGATTTGCTTTTACCTTTTTTTTTTTTTTGGTACTAGGGATTGAACCCATTTTACCTCTGAGCTAAACCCTCAACCCTTTTTTTTATTTTGAAAAAGGTTTCACTATATTGCTGAAGGTCATGCTAAGTTGTTGAGGCTGGCCTCGAACCTGCGATCCTCCTGTCTCAGCCTCTCAAGTACTGAGATTACAAGCATATCCCACTGTGCCCAGTTTGGTTTTTACTTCTTAAATAATGAAATTTTACATTAAATTCACTTAGACTATTTGACCAGCTTGATGGGTGGTTTTGTGTTTTTTTGTTTTCATTTTAGCGGAGTTTAAGAGAGCCGTGAAAGTGGCAACGGGACAAGAACTCTCCAACAATATTTTGGACACCGTCTTCAAGATCTTTGACTTGGATGGTGACGAATGCCTTAGCCATGGAGAGTTTCTTGGGGTGTTAAGAAACAGGATGCATCGAGGTTTATGGGTAACATTTTGAGTTTTTTCAAAATATACATGTTTACGTGTTACTAACAGCATCATTAAAACCTAGAACTTGGGCAAATATGCAGTCATTTTGGAATTTTAATCAATTATAAAGCAATTGTAGCCTGAAGTTGAAATATCTCTGTGCAAAATATCTTTTTATGTAAATAAGTACCTTTTTTTGGTTTTGTTTGTTTGTTTTTGCAGTACTGGGGATTGAACCCAGGGGCATTCTACCTCTGAGCTACACCCCCAGCCCTATTTTATGTTTACTTTGAAACACAGACACACTAGGTTGATGAGAGTCTCCCAAGTACCGGGATTACAAGCATGTGGCAACATGTCTGGCTCAAGAAGTATCTTTTACAATAATTTGAGATTCAAATTATTTTTGCTCTTTTTTTTTTTTTTGGCAGTACCAGGGATGGAACCCAGGGGCATTCTACCTCTGGGATACACTCCCAGCCCTATTTTTTTATTCTTTTAATTTTGAAACAGGGTCTCACTAAGTTGTGGAGGGCCTCACTAAGTAGCTGAACCTGGTCGTGAACCTGGATCCTCCAGTCTCGGCCTCCCAAGTACTGGGATTACAAGCATGTGCCACCATGCCCAGCTTTTTTTTTTTTTTTTTAAAGAGGGTCTACTATGTTGCTGAGGCTGACTGTCAATCTGTGAGCCTCCTATCTCAGCCTTCCAAGTACTGGGATTACAAGTGTGCACCACCATGCCTGTATTCGTTTTGCTTTTTAAAGAAAAAAATCTGAATCTATTAGAAACCACTGTTCAGAAATCATAGATCTGGGTGTGGTGGTGCATGCTTGTAATCCCAGTACTTGGGAGACAGACAGGAGGATCACAGGTTCAAAGCCAGCTTCGGCAATTTAGCAAGGCTCTCAGCAACCTAGTGAGACCCTGTTTCCAAATAAGAAAATCGGGCTAGGGATGTAGCTTGGAGGAGGTAGAATGCCTCTGGGTTCAATCCCCAGTACCAAGTGAAAAAAAGAAATTATGGCCTAGAACCTGATTTTGATCGCTGTGGTTAGACACTAGACTCAAACCCTTGCTCTCCCACACACTACCTGCTGAATCTTGCATAGCCACTTGGTTTTGTGAGCCTCATACCTCTTATCTTTGTAATGAGAAAACTAACAGAATCCACCAGAAAGACTTACTGTGAGAATTAAGTGGCTGAGACACACAAAGCAAATGTCAGCTCTCTCATGACTCATTCCACTGCATATACTGGTCTGTAACCATGGGACAGATCAAACTAAGAACCTGTCGAGATCAGCATCTGCTAGAAGCACTCTCCTGTAAGAAATCTGCAAGGAGAGTACAAGGTAGGGAGAAGTTAGGCTGGAGGGAGGGAAGGAGGACAGTAGACTGATGCCATGTTCTTGAAGACGGCTCTTCACAACTTAGAAAAGCAAGTTCAGTTTCCTGCAACAAACATAATTTATGGAAAATTAGCAAATATGATTTTCTTTTTTCTTTTTTGCGGTACTGGGCTCTGAACCCAGGGGCATTCTACCTCAGAGTTATACCCCCAGCCCTATTTTTTTTTTTATTCTTTATTTTGAAACAGGATCTCACCAAGTGGGCCTCACTAAGTAGCTGAGACTGGCCTCCAACCTGCGATCCTCCTGTCTCAGCCTCCCAAGTACTGGGATTACAAGCGTGTGCCACCACGCCTGGCTAGATATGATTTTCATTAGCAAACATGTTTTACGTCAGCCGGGTGTGGTGTTACACGCTTGTAGGATCCGGGTTCACGGCCGGCTGGAGGATCCGGGTTCACGGCCAGCCTCAGCTACTTAGTGAGGCCCTCCGCAACTTAGTGAGACCCTGTTTCAAAATAAAGAATAAAAAATAGGGCTGGGGGTATAGCTCGGAGATAAAATGCCCCTGGGTTCAATCCCCAGTACCGCCAAAAAAAAAAAAAAAACATGTTTTACGTCCTAATCCACCCTGAGCTTTTTTTCTGGAGAAGCGTAGGAAGGAAGTAAAGGTTAAAGTCCACATTAAATCATGCTTAGCCTTGAAGAGAATGACCTTGATTTTTACTTTTGATTGACAGGTACCACAGCAACAGAATATACAAGAATACTGGAAGTGTGTGAAAAAAGAAAGCATTAAAGGAGTCAAGGAAGCCTGGAAACAAGCTGGGAGAGGCCTTTTTTAAAAAGGTAGTTTGGAGAGCTAGCTCCGGGTGTCAGACTTGGGGACTTTCTCCAAAGTGCTGGCTAGCTGCTCTTCAGTCTGCATTAATTTCCTTTGTAATGCAAACAATACAAAGATGCCTTGCACTTGCTTTCTGATTAAAGAATTTCTTGATATTTTTTCATAAAAGAATTTAATGGAATGAAAAAAAAGTATTCTTTAACAAAAACAGGTATTGGATCCTATCCGAAGGCTTAGGTCCGAAGTGACGCTCTGTGCTCCAGGAAGAGGGAAAGCGTAGTCATTCACGACTCCTTAAACCAAGAGTGTGATGTGCATCCTGGAAGGAAAAACAAGTACTTATGGGACAAGGATTCAGTTCACAAGGCCAGTACCAACTCCAGAAGCTGCGATATTCCTAACAGGGAAAATGAAGTTAAAAGCTGGTTTCAGACTCCTCTCGTCTATACTGTATCTAATAAATTTCTTCTATGTTTTATTTCAGTTAATTTAGATATATATTACTTCTTCAAAATAAATGTAAATGTCTGTATCTTATGTGGAAGCAGAATAAAATATTTACAGGTAGAAAAATACTCAAGTGCTTTTTTCATTTTACATGTATTTCTTTTTTGTTTTTGTGGTACTGGGGATTGAATTCAGGGACATTCTTCCTCTGAGCTACAACCCCAGCCCTGTTTTACTTTTTATTTTGAAACAGTCTCACTAGTTATTGACAGTCTCACAAAGTTGCTGAGGCTGTCCTTGAACTAGAATTACAGACATGCGCCACCACACACAGCTAGCCCTTTTTATTTTTTATCTGGAAACAAGGTCTCACTAAGTTGCTGAGGCTGGCTTCGAACCTGCAATCCTCCTGTCTCAGCCTCCCAAATACTGGGATTACAAGCATGCCCCACTATACCCATCTTGTATTTTTTTTTTTTTTTTTTTTGGTACTGGGGATTGAACCCAGGGGTGTTTTACCTCCGAGCTACACCCCCGGCCCTATTTTTTATACTTTATTTTTGAATGATACTTCTCTTTTTTTTTTTTTTTTGCGGTACTGGGGATTCAACCCAAGGGCGTTCTACCTCCGAGCTACACCCCCAGCCCTATTTTTTATCCTTTATTTTGAAACCGGGTCTCACGAAGTTCCGGAGGGCCTTACTAAGTAGCTGAGGCTGGCCGCGAACCCAGATCCTCCAGTCTCTACCTCCCAAGTACTGGGATTACAAGTGTGTGCCACCACACCCAGCCCATCTTGTATTTCTTAAAAGTATATTTTTCTTAGCCAGGCACAGTGGCACACATCTGTAATCCCAGTACTTGGGAAGCTGAGACAGGAGGATCACAGATTTATGACAAGCCTCAGCAACTTAGACCCTGTTTCAAAATAGAAGAATAGAAAGATCCAAGATGGCGATGAATAGGGGCTCTTAAACAAGCCTGTGTCAAAATTGCCTAGGTGGCTCAGAACTGAACAAGATCTCACATCCAAAAAAAAACAAAACCCAATATCCAGCAACCTGAGTACAGCTACACAGACACAGTCTACCAGCTACAGAATCCCACAGAAAATTACAGTCCCATGTCAGCAGCATCAGAAAGGAACCATCTTCACAGGAGCAGAATTCTGTGAGTGGTGGGACCATCCCAACAGCAGATCATGAATGCTGCTCAAAGACTGCCCTAGCGTGGGCTCCTGCCAGAGCCATGCAACCCCCCACACCAGGATAGGAGCTCACACGATCCCCAACACCCGCCCCTCAGAGCCCGGGTGCTTTCCGGTGCCACCACCTGAGACCCGGAGCCCGCGTGCCTCCCTTGGGTTGCCCACGATCCTCTGCACCTTGCCTCGGACACCAGGCACCTTCCGGCATCACCGCTGAAGCCTAGAAGCCCGCGTGCCTCCCTCGGCCTGCGTGATCCCCAACTCCCGCACCTGGAGCCGGGCACCTTCTGACACTGCCACCTGTGCCCCAGAGCCCTCGTGCCTCCCCTGGGGCCCGAGTGACCCCCAGCACCCGCACCTTGGAGACCAGGCACCTTCCGCACCAACACCTGAGCCTTGCAGCCCATGCGATCCCCAACACCTACAGCTCGGAGACTAGGCACCTTCCCGCCACCTGAGCCTTGGAGCCTGCACCCAACACTGCACCTTGGAGCACCCAGTCGTGCCGCCACCCAAGCTCCAGAGCCCATGCGCCCCACCCACACACACACACACACACACACCGCACCCCGGTCAACCAAACAGGAGGGAACCACAGCCTGCAGCATACAGACCCAATTGGGTCTACAGGGACCATGAAGACCATCAAGAGGTCTTATACACAGAAAGGAAGATGATGCGGAGGCAACAGAAACACAAAATTGAAAACACTGAAAATACGAGAATGAGCAACAGCGAGGAAATAAGAAACCCAATGCATCAGCAAGTGAAATTACTGATACTGACCTGCAGGAAATGCAAGAAGGATAATTCCAAATTTTGATCTTCAGAATGATGAAAGGCCTAAAAGAAAGCCTAGAAGAGATGAAGGAGGATATTGAGGCTCTAAGAAAGAACTGGGCGTGGTGGCACACGCTTGTAATCCTAGTACTTCGGAGGCAGAGACTGGAGGATCTGGGTTCGTGGCCAGCCTCAGCTGGTTGGTGAGGCCCTCCGCAACTTCGTGAGACCCAGTTTCAAAATAAAGTATAAAAAATAGGTCCGGGGGTGTAGCTTGGAGGTAGAATGCCCCTGGGTTCAGTCCCCGGTACCGCAAAAAAAAAAAAGAAAGAAAGAATCAGAAAGAAACTCTGAACAAAATGAAGGAGTCAATAAATGAATTAAAGACTGTAATAGAAACCAACTCTGCCAGGCTCGACCACATGGAAAACAGGGTATCACTCCTAGAAGACAGCTCATTCAAAACTGAAAACACAGTCAATATTATACAGAGGATATTGCAACACACCCTAACCATCCAAGAAAGAATCTTAAAAGCAAGAGGGAAAGAACGCATTACATACAGGGGCAAAACAATAAAAATCACCCCAGACTTCTCAACCCAAGTCAGGAATGCCAGGAGGGATTGGTATGAAGTACTCCAGACCCTGGAAGAAAACAACTTCCAACCAAGACTGATATACCCAGCAAAGCTATTGTTTAAAATTGATGGAGAAATAAAAATGTTCCATGATAAGCAAACACTTAAAGAATTCATGAGCACCAAGCCAACCCTAGAGAAAATCCTAAAAGAAATAAATCACAAAGAAGGAAAAACAAGCAATTTTCAGAACCACAGGAGAGGTGAACTCCACCAGGTAGGCAAACTAAACAAGGAAATTTGTCACTACATCAAACAGAAAATAGAACTCAAAATGATAGGAAACAAAAATCATATCTCAATAACAACATTGAATGTCAAAGGACTCAACTCCCCAATTAAAAGGCATAGACTGGCAATGTGGGTTAAAAAGCATTACCCAACTATATGCTGCTTACAAGAAACTCACCTTCTAGCCAAAGATACGCATATGCTAAAGGTGAAAGGATGGAAAAAGATATACCATGCAAACGGAGATCGAAAACAACCAGGGATAGCAACGCTTATATCTGACAAAACAGACTTTTAAGCTAAAACACATCAGAAAAGACAAAGCAGGACATTTCTTACTAATAAAAGGAACAATCCAACAAGAAGATATAATGATAGTAAACATTTATGCCCCAAATGTGGACGCACCCACATTCATAAAACAAAGTCCTCAGGACATCAGGTCCCAAATAGACCCAAACACAATAATATTGGGATACTTCAACACACCACTCACACCACTAGATCAATCCTCCAGACAAAAGACTGAATAAAGATTCTTCAGACCTAAAGAAAACTAGACCAAATGGATCTAATAGACACATACAGATTATTTCAACCAGCAACACCCGAATACACATTCTTCTCAGCTGCCCACGAAACATTCTCCAAAATAGACCACATCCTGGGTCACAAAGCAAGCACCAGCAAATTCAAAAGATGTGATATAATTCCCTGCATCTTCTCAGATCACAATGGAATGAAACTGGAAATTAACAACAGGAAGACCAAAAGTAATCACATAAGTACATGGTGACTGAATGATACACTTCTGAACGAGGACTAGATCAGAAAAGAAATAAGGGGAGAAATAAAAAGTTCCTGGAATTAAATGAAAATAGACACACAAAGTCCCAAAATCTATGGGGCACTTTGAAGGCAGTGTTGAGGAAAAATTATAGCACTGAGTGCCCACATAAGAAAAACAGAAAGCCTCCAAATAAACAACCTAATGACACACCTCAAGGATCTTGAAAAACAGGAACAGTCGAAGCCAAAGCCAGTAGAAGGCAGGAGATAACTAAAATCAGAGCAGAAATTAATGAAATAGAGAATAAAAAAAATACAAAGAATCAACAAAACAAGAAGCTGGTTCTTTGAAAAGATTAACAAGATTGACAAACCACTAGCTAACCTAACCAAAAGAAGGAGAGAATCAACCCAAATTACCAAAATCAGAAATGAAAAAGGGGACATGACCACATAATGGAGAAATCCAGAGGATCATAAGAAACTACTTTGAAAACTTATATTCCAATAAACTGGAAAACATGGAAGAAATCGACAGATTTCGTGTTTTGTTTTGTTTTGTTTTTCGGTAACAGGGATTGAACCCAGGGGCGTTCTACCTCCGCGCTAAACCCCCGGCCCTATTTTTTTATACTTTATTTTGAAACCGGGTCTCACGAAGTTGTGGAGGGCCTCACTAAGTAGAGAGAGAGACAGAGAGAGAGAGAGACAGAGAGAGAGAGAGCTGAGGCTGGCCGCAAACCCGGATCCTCTGGTCTCCGCCTCCCAAAGTACTGGGATTACAAGCGTGTGCCACCACGCCCGGCCAGAAATCAACAGATGTCTAAACATACAACCCACCTAAATTGAACCAAGAGGATATAGAAAACCTGAATCAACCAATAACAAGCACAGAGATAGAAACAGCAATAAAAAGTCTGCCATCAAGCCGGGCATGGTGGCGCAAAAAGAGTTGCCTATTTTAAAATTTTATTTTGAAACAGGGTCTCACTAAGTTGTGGAAGGCCTCACTAATTTGCTGAGGCTGACCATGAACCTGTGGTCCTTCTGTCTCAGCCTCCCAAGTACTGGGATTACAAGCATGCACCACCACACCTGGCTAAGTAGTACATTTTAAAATGAGCCAGGCATAGTGATGCATGCTTATAATCCCAGTACTTGGGAGGCTGAGACTAGAGAATCACAGGATCGAGACCAGCCTCGGCAATTTAGTGAGACACTGTTTCTACAAAAAAAATTAAATAGGGCTGAGGGTATAACTCAGAGTTAGAATTCCCCTGGGTTCGATCCCCAGTACCACAAAAAATAATAACCTTCATTCACATTTATTTTTTAAAATAACACAAAGCACTAACATGTATAAATTTTAAAGAGTTTTTAGGCCAGGTGTGGTGGCGCACGCTTGTAATCCCAGTACTTTGGGAGGCTGAGATTGGAGAATCTGGGTTCGCAGCCAGCCTCAGCGCTCTCTCGCTCTCTCTCTCTCTTTCTCTCTCTCTCTCTCTCTCTTTCTCTCTTTCTCTCTCCCTGTCTCTCTCTCTCTCTCTCTCTCTACCTAGTGAGGCTCCGCAACTTCGTGAGACCCGGTTTCAAAATAAAGTATAAAAAATAGGGCCGGGGATGTAGCGTGGAGGTAGAACACCCCTGGGTTCAATCCCCAGTACGGCCAAAAAAAAAAAAGTTTTTAGTAAAATAACATAATATGTATATGTTCAGGTACCACTATACCAGAAAAATCCTTCAAAGTAAATTTATATTTTTCTGTGTGTGTGTGTGTGTGTGAGAGAGAGAGAGAGAAAGAGAGCGAGAGAGAGACAGTGCCTGCTAAATTGCTAATGCCGTCTTCAAACCTTCAACCCTCCTATCTCAGCCTCCCAAGAACTGAGATCACAGGTGTGTGCCACCACACTCAGCTCCATTTTTTATTTTGAAACAGTCTTAAGTTGCTGAGGGTCTCTCTGAATTGCTGAGGCTGACCTTGAATCTTTGATCCTCCTGTCTCAGCCTCCCAAGTACTGAGATTACAAACATGCACCACCATGTCCAGCTCATCCCTAATACATTTCTAAAACACCCTTTAGAGTCAGTGCCATCTATAATATATAATATCAACAACAATAAATGAGGAACTCAATAGGAAAGTAAGTTAATAGGCTGAGCACAGTGGCTCATGCCTGCATTCTCAACTACCCAGGAGGCTGAGGCAGGGGGGTCACTTGATCCTGGGGGTTTGAGGACAGCCTGTGCAACATAGTGAGAAGAGGGCCGGGCGTGGTGGCGCACGCTTGTAATCCCAGTACTTTGGGAGGCGGAGACCGGAGGATCCGGGTTCGAGGCCAGTCTCAGCTCGTGCATGCGTGCGTGCACGCGCACGAGCATTCTCTCTCTGTCTCTCTCTCTCTCTCTCTCTCTCTCTCCCTGTCTCTCTCTCTCTCTCTCTCTCTGGGTACCACAAAAAAAAAAAGAAGAGGAGAAAAGAAACTTGACTCAGAAGTTAGCTACCTGATGATAAAAAGGCGCCACTGAGCAAGAGGATCCCAAAACTATATATACTGAGCCTTTTTTCATCAATACATTTGAAATCTATGTAGAAGATTTCATTTGATTTGCATATTTTGTTTTGTGGTACTGAGGATTGAACCCAGGGGTGCTCTACCATTGAACTACACCACCAGCCCTTTTCTGTGTGTGTGGGAGGGGGGGTTACTGGGGATTGAACCCACAGGCATTCTAGCTCCAAGCTACACCCCCAGCCCTTTTTTTTTTTTTTGCGGAACTGGGGATTGAACCCAGGGGCATTCTACCTCCGAGCTACACCCCCAGTCCTAGTTTTTACTTTTTATTTATTTATTTTTTTATGTTTTATTTTATTTATTTATTTATTTTTTGCGGTACCAGGGTTGAACCCAGGGCATTCTACCTCTGAGCTGCACCCCCAGCCCTATTTTTTATTCTTCTTTTTTTTTTAACTTTTTATGTTCATTTATTGGTGCATTGTAAATTATAATTATACATTTTGATATATGTCAGGGTATGAACATCATACATGCACACATTGCACATTTAGCCCTCCCTCCAATCCCACCCTATTCCCTCCCCCTTCCCTCCCTTTCATGCTCCAGATAGTGATTGAGTCTTATAGGTTTGTGTATG